>WEIT01040754.1:183738-203049 GCA_013389985.1 Dryoscopus gambensis | reverse complement strand
CCCGGGACCCTTGGCTGCGATGCGCTTTCCCGGAGTGGTTTCCCCCCCGCTCCGAGCGAGCCCCGGTCTCTCATCTGTTGCAGCTGGGATGTCGCCGCGGGTGTGACACGGCGCGGGCCGGGCTGCCCGTGATCAGCCTCCCCCGGCCGCTCCCCGCCGGCACCGGGGCTGAGATCCCCGCTCTTCCCCATCGCGGCTCCATCACCACGCGCGTCTCGCCCTTTCCCCGCGATGCCTTGTGCCTGTGCCCCGCGCCTTCCCGTCCTGCGGGGGTGATGCTGGGGGGGCCCGAGCCTCCTCCGGTGGTCTGCACTACCCCCGTGTAAGTCACCCTCGCCTCGGTACCGCGGGGCACCGCGGTCCGGACACCCGAGTAGGGTTTGTATTTGGGAACCTGTTCCCCCCGTCTCCAGCTCCTCGGGGCTTTTTGTTCCGACTGGCGATTTGGGTTTTTTCATTAGTATTTTTCAACCCTCGCAGACTAGCAGGGAGGGCAGTGCCTGACCTAAATATCCACCACTTCTCTACGTGCTCTTTCCCTCTTGGAAATGAAGTGCGCGGAGGTGAGAGGGAAGGAATATTACTGCTGAGGGGAGAGGAATGAGTTGGGCTCTTTGGCAGTTTTGAGCAAATGGTATATTCTGTAAAGGGAAGGTTTTCAGGGCATCCCAGACCGGGCGGGTTGTCAGGATTGTACCCTGCTTAGCACCTTGTTCAGCGCCGTGAAATCCAAACCCTGCACAGACTAATGCAAAATGGCCCAAAAGGAAAACTTGGGAAAGAGTCTGGATTTTGCATGTATTCCTGGCACTGCGACGGGGCAGGCTGGCGCTCGGTGCGTGCAGGGAGAGCCAGCTGAGCTGTGCCTGTTTCTGCTAGCACAGGATCTGCCCCGTTACCTCCAGCGGGGCTGCAGAGCATCTGTCCCTGGGTATTTTGGATGGCTTTTGTCCAGTGTCATCTGCCTTCTTCTCCAATTTCATCGTTGTTTAATTCAGGTGTCTGAGTCCTGGAGAAGGTCTGCAGGCATTTGTATACCGGGTACTAAAATGTGTTCATTCTGAATTTTAGCATAAACCATACCCTTTGTACTGTATGCACTTTTAATCTTGATTTAATCTCATTCGTGTTCAGACAAAACTAAGCTGGATTTGCCTGATTTTATTAACACTACCGGTACTGAATAGACCATTATTCTTCCCTGACTTTAACAGGCCGGGCTAGATGTGCATACCAATAGCAGTGTATAAATAATGAAGATACAGTTCTTTTTTGTGTCAGCCAGTTGCTGAACATAAACTGTGTCCCACAGAATCCCAAGGATGAGAGACTTTACTTTGTGTCTGATCAAGGCTCATGGTTATGATAAAAGTTGTGAATTAAAATGTGTAATGTCTTTTGAAGAAAAAGCTTCTATTCCAGTCTAACTCTTGGCATGAGGTTTTGTTGGAACAACTCAGGCTTTTAATTTCACTCCTTGACTTTTTAGAAATAGCATAGTTTATAATTTTTCCCCCATTTTTTTCAGCATATGAAAGGCTTGGTAGGAGGCAGGTGCTGTTTATGGACTGGGGGTGTGAGAGACTGGGAACAGTGAATTACACCGGAGGAGACCTTGCCTGAATTCGGATGGGTGTTGCGGGAGCCTTGTGCCTGATGCTCCCGAGGTCCTTCCCTGACTTGTCCCCTGCCCTCTGTCAGCTCCGGGGTCCTGACACTCAGATGCTGAGTTCCCATTAGCTCCCGGGAGCCCTGGACTGAGCTCCCTTACTGCTGCCCTTCCTTATTTCGTGTTGGTGTAGGTTTCTTATCACCAGTGTTATTATTTATTTCCTGCTGATGGCGGGCAGCCTTCGCTCACCTCTGTGCTACAGGAGAGCTTTGGTGGCACTGCAGGGCTGTTACCTGATCGCTTCCTTCACCTGGCTCCAGTGGAAAGGGCAGAGCTGAGCCTCCCTGAGATAAATTCATTCTGCAGCGTTTTTCCTCCTCCAGTCGCTCGATTTTGTGTATCTTTCTGATACGACTTTGAGGGAACCTCAGAGCAGCTACCACCAGATGCTCCTTAATTTTTCAGCCAAAATTTTCAGTTACCAGGCAGGAACGCTTCAGGAAAGCGGCACAGGGAGGAAGGTGCAAACTCATCTGATTTATAACCATCTAAATAGGTTAACTGTCCGACCGATGCCCAGAACCCTTTTCCTCGCAGGCTTTATTCCGTATGGCGGCTGCGGCGCTGCGGTGGAGGAAGCAGCTGGTTTCTGTGTGTGGCGCTCCCAGATTAGGATTATAAAAGGGTTTTTTGGGGGCGGGGGCGCGAGTCTCGCCCGCCGCCGGGCTGGAGTGCCAATATGCCGGGCGGTGCTAAGCAGCCAGACGTCTGCGGCAGTGGGCTCTAATCGCCTCGGCTGGGTGAAGGAGGTCAGGGGTGACCGGCGTGGCGGAAGAGGCTGTAAATAACTAATTATTTGGTGCGGGGAGCGGAGCGAGGCGCCGTGCCTGCCTCCCCACCGGGCACCGGCACCTGCCCGCTCCGGCCATCCCGCGGGCACGGCTCCCGGAGGGTGCGGGTGCCAAGGCGGGGATCCCGCGGGCACCTGGGCATCCCTGCGGGAGGTGTGAGGGCAGCTCTCTCCGGGCTGGGTGGCTCTCGGCAGAGGCTTTGCTCATGCAGACACGTTGGTCGTGCAGGAGCGTTGTTTGAGGCGTTTGAGATTTTTGGGAGGCGTCGTTGCATCTCCCGGGAGTCGAGGCCGATCCCTCCGGCTGCGGCGCCGGGTCCGGCTGGGCTGAGCGAACCGTGGGGGTGGGTTCCTGTCCAAGCCAAGACTTGGAGGTTTTCACGTTCTTTGGTTTAATAACAAACCAAATGCATATGACTCAACCAGGGATCACATCTCCTTTCCACTTTCACACTGCTTTTCTGACAAATGCATTTCGTTACTGGCACTGTCATTGGCAGTTATGGCTTATTCCAGGGCAGAGTGGATAAGAACCACGTGCTTCTCTATTCCTCCCCAAAGTTTTCCACATGGAGGAAAGCCAGAGCTGCTCCCAGTGTTTCAGCAAGCCCGAAAGTGCTTGCACAGAGGATGTTTGGTTTGTGGCATCTCAGTTTGACCTCAGCCAAACCGGGGAGTTCCCTATGTCTGCCTCTGGCCGTGTGTCCATGACAAGGTCTGGTTTTTGCTGAGATCAGCATCCCAAGGTGCGACCCTGGAGGAACAGAGCACGGATGGCTTTTGCCTATGGTGGCCCAAGAGCTGTCTGTGTGTGCCCTTGGCCATCCCAGGGGACCCAGACACTCTGCAGTCCCGGCCCTGTGGGTCCCGTGTCTCATGCCCGAGGAAAGGCCTGATTCCCTCAGCCTGGACAGCAGAGGGGTCTTTATTAAAATTACAGTTTATTTTGTGCCCTCAGGTAGTGGTTTTAATCTTAGTGTTTTATAATGGATGTTGAATGGGAGAATGAAAAGACAGAGGAGGAAATGCAGGGAAAATAGACAAACTTTGTTTTTTTCCTGTGGGTGAACACCTGGATTGTGCTGTGCTGCACAGCAGGACCGGCACACGGCACCAGAGGTGATCCTGTGTAATCGGAGGTGATCATTTATAATGCAAAGTGGAGGCAAGACATGGTTCATTCTTCCTTTTCAGTCACTGTCGGTGTTTTCAGAGGAAGGTGTTTGCTGCAGTAAGTTCTGTTACCTTCTGCCATGGAGGCATCCCCCACCCACTGAATGTTTGCCTTCGTTTGTTTAGTAGTGTGTTTTTGGATCCTGGTTGTGAGATCCTGCACTGAAGGATGTGTGGGGAACAGCAACCATATTCTTTTCCTTAAAGCCGGGAATTGCCAAGGTGAAGTCTGGGATCACCTCTTAAGTTTTTGGGATATTGAATTAGGTGCTACCACTGCTTCCTTTGTGAAAGGAGAGAAGAGCACCTACAAACACGTGTTCTTACTTTTATTTGCTGTTGCTCACCAAATATACTAATAATTTTAGATTTCCCATGCTGAAGTTGGTGGTTTGATAAATCCAGTTTTAGAATGAATTTGTAAACCTAAATTATAAGTGGAAAGACATGAGGAGACCTTTCCAAGGGAAGTATCAAACTACATAGTGTCACTAATAGAGGGTAATTACAACCCAGCTCCTTTCCTGAGTAACTCTTTGTACAGTCATGTCTGTCCGTGTTGTTTCATTCAGGTAGCAGCAGTCGTCAGAATTTGCTAAGCCTAATTAGTGAAAAAAAAGGTCATTTATTTGCAGTGATGTCTCATGTGAAAACTGCCAACCAGTTTGCTTCCTGGAGGGAGATCCCGTACTGGTGTGTGGTTTGTCTTATCAGATCCTTCCCGTTCTCTGACACACCGTGCATCTGCTCCTGGCGGGTTTCATCAAAGTGAGAAAGCCTGGCTGGAGAGCTCGTGAGGAGAGACGTACAAGGGCCACTTCGCTGCAATTAAGTGGAAACTTGGTTCACGCCATGAGCACGCTCCCAGACGTCCATAAAGCACAGGAATCACTGATGTCAACGGGGATGTTTCTGTGCAGTGTTCTTCCTGTCTGTGTGGCTGAATTGCTGGGTGATTATTTTATAACTATTTTGGCGGAAGGTAGGTCACTCGGGCAGGTCCCAGGTGAGGAAACGCAGCACAGCCCTGCTCCGTCCGGCCGAGTCCGGCACAGGGAGGAACAGAGAGCAATTCTGTGGCAGCAGGATCTGACCCCTCATCTCCATCTTCCAGAGCGGAGCAGTGGCTGCTGTGTTGCTGCTTCCTTGCTGCAGGGAATGCAGTAGTGGTCTGGGGGCTGCTCCAGGAGCGATGGGTGAGTGCGGGGTGCCGTGGAGTGGGGCAAGGGCGATCCCGGCGCTGAGCATGGGAACTCGGGTTCCAGCTCCCTGAGTGCCAGCACCTGGAGCCTGGACACTCAGTGCTGAGAGCTGGAGAGACCCTGCACATGCACCCCCTGAGAGCTGGAGAGATCCTGTGCACACACACCGCCAAGGGCTGACAAGTTTTCAGTACTTGAGGAGGTCTCAGGGTACTGTGTGTGCGTGGGCACAGGCATCAACACATCCGTGACACTGAATTTAGTAATACAGGAAAGTGGCTCCAAATGAACTGGTTAATGAAGTAGTTGGTAACCAGAGAAAGGAGTTGTGAGGTTTGGGCTTTTTTGATTGTTTTTTTTTGTTTTTTTAAAGCAGATAAATTTCAGCTGTAAGAATTTATCATTCAAATCAGAGGATTTGGGGAGCTATTGAGAGTAAAGAGAGCTTTGATGATTTGGCAAGGAATACAGCTTCTAAGGCAGCACTTTGATCTGCATTTTAAATGCTTCTTTGTAATGACAGTTTCACAATTTCTTTTCTCATTTTGAGTCAGTTTTGCAGAGGTATGTTTTGAGAGAAAATAGTAACAGCACACATTATTCTTGTTGCCTTTGGAGCCAGCTAGAACTTGTAGTTCATCCCAGATCTTTTGGCTACCATGGTAAATTTATGATTGCACCAAAAAGGAAATTAGGAAAGATGTTAAATATTATCAAAGCTTTGCAAATCTTTTTAAATCTCTCCGGTGTGAAAACTAAACTTGCATTAGCATTTCTGCTGCGGATTGTTGAACAGTGTTTATCCAAGCATCCACCTAATACTGCAGGTTACTGATGCAGCTTTTTTTTTTCCTTCTGAAGAACACGCTACTGTTTAGCACGTGCATCCTTTTAGCCTTACATTGCACCTGAAACCTTGGCCCTAGTGACTCAAGCTTTCTAAGGACAACCCTACTCGGAAGCTTTTTCCTTCCCGTCTATCTACAGCACCTCCTCAGATAAACTCTGGAGGGAGAGGGTTGTTGTTGCCTGCATGTTCTTACACAGGAGCGCTTGTTGCATTAATTTATGTGGTATGGAGAGGGGTAGGAATTGGAAATGTTTATTAAGGTTTTAATTTAAATTTTGCCTAGCATCTTGAATCTATTTTGGGGAGGGGTTTATACCTCTCATTGGAAATGAGCAGCCTCAAGCACAAGAACAAGTAAGCAGGTTTTCTCAGATTGGTTTAGAGCTGTGTGGCAACTCTTCTGGTGCTGGTTTTGGCCTCTCCTGAGCTGTGGCTCTGAGCTGTACCAGGCTGGCAGCTCTCTGCTCGTGCAGCAGCTGTGTAAAACAGGGCACACATTTCATTTGCAAGGTAAATTCACCCAGGAAGTTGGGTCTTCAGTACATGCAAAGGATACTGGAAGGCCTTAGACAAATAGTGCTGTGTGTACATTTATCTTACATCCCTCCCAAACTGTCGGAGACTCTGCTCAGTGGGGCATTATCCCTGGTTTTGGATCTCTCTGGTACAGGGTGCTGATTTGGAGCGTGTGGCCCTGAGACATGTCAATCATCCCTCCCACTCAGAGATGGTACAGCCAGGGCACTGTCTGTGTTCAGGCTCAGGTTGGCATCAAGTCCACCTTCACTTTTAGATTTTTTAACTAAATACTACTTTTTCACTGCGTGAGTGAGGTGACAATGCTAAGGTTGTAATCCATCCGTGTCCCATTTTTCTCCAGGTAGTCAGACTTGCCATTTCTCACTGACACAGGACTAGGCTAGTGCTCCATTTAGAAGAGGGTGTGTTTTTCGCTGTGTGTGGTGTGTGTTAGTGTGTCCCAGACTGTGGTGTTACGTAAAGACACCTTGCACATCTTTGGAAACTTGCCTCACAAGTTGTCAGTGTTGGTGGATGTCCACAGTGCTTTCAAGTGGTTCACACATTTGCGTTCACTGTGTTCAGTCTCGCACATCTCTTTAATAAAATGCCTCAGAGTGGGTAATTTTTCACTTGCAGTATACACTCAAAAATGTGCAGTTAGAAAGGCAAGTGCTTTGGCTCATGGCAGTTCTCTGAACCATTCACGAGGCCCTGCTGATGCCTGCAGAGCTGAGGGACGGTGCCTGTGATGGTTTGTGCTCTTCAGCAGGTGCAACAGGATTTCCAACATTTGCAAACTTGGCCCAAGCAACCCAGCAAAGCAGAACGTAGCCTTGGCGAGTGAAAACTGATTAACCCCCAGGCTTGGAGCCTACCAAGGATGAAAAAAGTTACTGGCACAAAAATCAAGGCTACTTTTCAAAGAATATGTGCAAGACATGGCTGGGGGATTTTTTTCCATCTCTTCATTCTGTGCAATATGTAAAGTAGCTGGTTTGTTACTCTAACCCCCTACAAATGATTGTCAGTAATAATTCTGTAAAACTGTGAATCAACTCTGCATGACTTTGTGCAAATAGACTGAGTAATTTCTTTGTTCTTTTCTTCTTACTTTGTAATTGGAGTCTGTAAAAGCCCAAAGGTTTGGTCTTGTGGAAAGCATGATTCATTTATTGGTGTCTGTGCCGACTAGTTATCTTTCAGTAATTCCAGAGTGCTGCTACAAGCCAAGAGTGATTCATACATGTCTAAGTGCACAAACAAATGGGGTCATGGCCATCTGCAGAAACTTTTCTAATCTATTTATGGTATCGGAGAAAGAAGTGGGTGTATTAAGGATGATGGAATAGGTGTCAATTACATTAGTGACTATAACCGGTTAAGTAACGCTCACCATTACTCAAAACCACATCTGCTCCTTGCTAAAGATCACAGCAGCAGGTCCTGTTTAAATGTTAACGCAGGTCTGATACGAGAGATGGATTGAGTGTCTAGCCTGCCTCCTGAGGAGCTCGCCATCCTCACAGCTCTTCCGCCTTCCTTGAGATTCAGACACGGATCAGGAACTTGCACTGGGACTATTTGTAGTGGCAAAGTCCGTCCCTGCTGTTGCAGACCTTGGTCATTGTAAGTAAGCTTTGCACACAGAATTTGGCCTTACACTTAACTTGTGTTGATGATGAGCGTAGGGTTTGTCATTGGCACACCAGGCAGAACAGCTGTGCGACATCTCACAGTGGTGGTCAGGTGGTCACTTTTCCTTCCAAATGCATCCTCAGTGGTTTAAAATCTTGAGGGAAGATGACCAGCATTTGACAAGGTGGCATTTCTCTACTTCCGTCCCTTTTCACTAATTGTGAGAACTGATTTTCCCTTTGTAACTCTGATAACAAAACAGCCCTGGCTGCAGCTGTGTTGGAATTGTTCCCTTCAGTTTTTAGGCTTTTGCTTTGGGGGAGGCCATTTGCTCCTGCCCTGCTCAGGAGTGGAGGAGCCGGGCCCAGGGCTGGAGGTGGTTGTGAGGAGGAGAGAGTTTGAGAGCAGCAATAGGAAACAGCAGGACAAGAAGCACTCCAGAGGCCTATGGTTGAGGGTCTCTGGTGGGCTCCCTCTGGACCCCTGACTGCCAGAGCCTGCCTGCTTGTCAGCCTTGCACACTGAAGTTGCTTTTGCACCTCAGATAATGTGTATCCAACAAGATCTTGGCCTTGCAGAGCCTGGAATGGTCTCACAGAGTATTAGAAACATCCCGTGTCTGCAGGATGGATGAGTGTTACTCATGATGAGGTTTGGAGGTGGTCACGGCCTCGCCTGCCCGAGCCCTGGGAGACCTGTACAGTCACTGCTCAGTATGATTTCAGAGGATTTGAGTAGAACACAGAGCTCACGGACTCCAGTTTCTGTAAACTGAATTTAAGCATCATCACTGGCCAAAATTATGGAAGAATTTGGCAACACATCATTGTTGTCCTTTCACTGATGTTTTGAGCACTGTGTTCGGCTGCACCCTTGCTGCATGTGCTCCCACCGAGGGAGACGAGTCCTGGCTGACACCCTGGGTTCTCTGCGGACGGGGAAGTGACCCAGACTTTTGCCCAAAGGACTGATGAGTCTCTCCTGATGTCTGAGCAGCTTTCTTCTCCTGCCCTTGCTTTACTTAAGTCAACAGATTGTGTAAGCCACATGCGAGATTTACCTGCAGGGCAACTGGGAGAGAAGCAGTGCCATTTGGAAGAATTCCCAAGAGACATCTAACCGCTGAGCGTTCAGACTCACATTTCCAAGCCCGAGTCCTACAACAGTCCTGAATCTGCTCGTCGCCTCTTCCCTCCGTGGCTTTGGCTGCCGAGGACGAGTCCCAGGGAATTTGCCGGCTGTGGCCGCTGGCTGGCAGCTCCCCTGCGGGCTGGGCTCTGTGCTGAGCAAGCTTGGAAATTCTCCCCCTTAGTGGTTTCTGTTTAATGTTATGATTAATGTCGTTATTTCTTATAAAAACAAAAGATCCCCCCAAAGCAGAGCAGAGCCCCGCGCCTCCCACACCCTCCCGCGCCGTTTCCCACGGTGCTGAGGGTACATGGAGCTGACTCTTGGAGCCACGGGGTGAAACCCACAGCTCAGCAGCTGAAATGACCCCGGGTTGGGCTTGTCCTTGGTGCCTGTTCCAGGCCTGAAACCAGGCTGGATTTCCTTGTGCTCTTCACGGGTATTTGTGCAGTGAGACTCAGTGGTTGTCGGTGTCCCCTGCGCTGGCTTGGCTGCAAGGGCTTGGCTTCACTGGGGGCAGATGTCTCAGCTGCTTCCCTGGAGGAGCAACTCCTGCTCTTTCTGTGTTGTTTTTATTGTTTCCACCATTATTCCACCTTACCAAGGGTGGTCTCTTGGCTTCAATACCTCAGAACAGCATACACAGATTAGGCTGTTTAGCAGTGAGCTCTGAAAGTACCTTGTCCTGCTAGGTGCTCTCTTTAGGACACTGAAAAAACAGCGTGATTGATGGGCACTTGCTTCACACAATTCAGGGAAAAATTATCTTAAATTGCAATTATTTCCAACGTAATAAGCAGGAATCTCATTTTTGTTGTTACACTTACATTGCCGTAATGGGACTTTCCTTGAATGGGAAGATGTGTTTTGGAATTCAGCGTTTCCCTCTCCAACTGCTCAGACACACACAAGGTGTGTAACACTTAATGATACTGATCACTGGTGTGTAATGCAATCAGGGTTTATGTTTCTCTAGTGTGACTTATTCATAGCAATATATACACACTGCACCTTCCTCAGCTTTTTCTGGGAATGCAGGTGCTGGCTGTCAAGCTGATGAGCCAGAGATGGGCTCAAAAACCGGGAGAGGGGGCAGAGGTCTGTGATGAGGGTCCTGTGCGAGGTGCAGAACAAGCTGCAGGGTTACAAACACATTCTGTCCTGCTGATGGCTTTTAATCCTCATCGTTCTCGTGGGTTTTTTTGATGAATACACTTCTCAACCTGCACTGAATTGCCATCCAGGCCTGAATTGTGAGGAACAATAAACCTAATGGATGGACTCAGTTTAGCAGATTTTGCTATGAGCTTTTTATTAGTGCAGCTTTTTAAGAAAGAGGGAAAAGGAGATGACTGCATTTATTTGCTTGAAGTGCAGAAAGCAGCTCTCTCAGATCTGAGGGAAGCGTGCCTGAGTGGGCTCAGTTCAGCTGGTGGTTGTGGAATGAGGGAAGGATCCCTCCTGCTGCACAGCCTGCGGAGCGCTGACCGGTCTGGAATGGGTTAACAGCGTGTGCAGATGTTCAGGAATTCCTCTTTTGACTTGACCGTGGGGTTTTGCTGCTCTTCAGAGCACAAGTGCACTCCAGCCGCAGCAGGTTCGTGGGTTTGGAGATGCCTTTCATCGTCTCCTGTTCTCGCTGTGTGCTCGGGAAGGGATCACGCCGTGTCTTGCAGCCATGTGTCTTCCTTGGTTGCGTTTCTAGAGATTTGCAGACCACATAAAGCATCCATTAAATTAAGCAAAATGGCCTTTAGAAAGCTACATTTCAAGTGGAAGAAATGCTTTATGTAACATAGGGGTGTGTGAGGGGACCTAAATACAAGCTTAAATTGGCTGTTACGAAAATAGGTATAATTGGGTTTTTGCAGAGTGAATTTTACAGCTTCTGAGTTTAATGTCCTGGTGAAATCCTGCATCCAGTCCATGTGCAGCTGAGGAGATGGGGGTTGAGGAGCCCGAGTAATGGGACTTGTTCTAGGAACAGCCTTGCCCTCGATTGCAAAACTGGCCATACCTGTCATTTGCTGGGGCTCTGCTGTGTCTGAGAGATGTCTGGAGCAGTGATTCCCTCTCACCTGTGTTTGCCCTTCGGTCTCTCCCCTCAGCCGCCCCAGGGGAAGGGGCATCTCTGACCGTGCCTGTAACTGCTTGCAGGTGAAAAATGCGGCTGTACCCTCCTAGCTGGGCACGTGCCAAGAGCTGCAGCTTTGTTTTCCAGCCAGATCAATGCAGTTCGTTTAAGTCGTTGGGTAATTTAGTAGCTGGAAGCACTTCTGTGGGCTTGGCGTGAGAGCGGCTGCTTCACTTCCCCCCTCGGGAAGGCTGGGAAGGGTTTCCCTCTGAACCCAGGCTTCCCCAGCTGCATCCGGGCACAGGTGATGCTGTGGGGTCGTTGTCCAGCCATTCTGGGATCAGGAGCCTGAGGAAGTGGAGGATATCACATTTTGACCTTGCATCCTCATATTAATCCCGATGGTTTTTCCTGTTTTAATATTTAAAGCCTTTCCGTTCTTCTCTCTGGAGAGACAGAGAATTGGCTCTCCTGGGTAAAGATTGACACATCCTCCTTTGCAAAGCTCGTCCCAAAGCAGGTTTTCTTCATAGAAATCAAGGTGTCTTCGAATCCTGTTGGCAGGAATTGGAAAAATATTTTTTTTTATTTGGTCTATCGTCAACCAGTTAGGCCTGAAAGCTGGTTTCCTTTCTAGCTTGCTAAAGGTCTTGCAAGGATGAAAAAAATCTGTTGCTTTCCTTGCAGTCTCTTAGCCAAGGCATGGGAGGAAGGCCTGGCAGTGTGAGACAGGGTGGAAAAAGCTGAGATGGTATTTGCTGGTTCTTTGAAACTATCCCTTTTTGGTTGTCTAAACAGCATTTCAAAGAAAATCTCTGCTCTTCTCTATCTTCTTCCAGCATTATAATTCTATATAATCACTTTTCTTTCTCTAAAAGAATAGAGCTTGATATTTTTTTTTTTTTTTTCAGAAGGAAGAAGGGATAAATTCCAGATGTTGCTGGAAAAAAAGATACACTTTTTGCCTCTGTTTAATGTTTAGTGGCTTTGAGTAAATATGCTGCAAGAGGTGGGGCTGGTGTTTTTATTCCAGGACAAATCATCTACAACAAATCCCATCTGCCTATGGGGGGAGAACGTATCTTGGGTGTGACCTGGTGGGGTTGGAGCTGATCCTGCCTTTCCTGCCGTGCAGAAAAGCAACAGACTGAGGCTGGCCCAGGTGCTCCTTTGGGGTCTTTGCCCTTGGTCACTCATGGTCCTCACGCTGCCCTTCCCACGCCACCGCCAAGCTCCGGGTCCGTGAGTGCGGGGCTCGGATCCCTGGCTTGGGAAAGGGCACTTCTTCTCTAAACAGGCACAGGGCATTTTTGGGGGCAGCTCTGCTCTGCAGGCAGCCCTGGGTGGGTGAGAGCTGTCACGTCCTCCATGCTGTCCCGTGTGGGATGCTTTGTTTAGCGGGACTCTCCCATCAAGCCAGGGTTTTTGGTGCTGGTGTTGCAGCCCAGCAAAGAACATCCATGTGCCCTGCACCAGTGTGGGGCTGGATCCAGGAGCTGCACTCTGCAGACAGGCAGCCCTTTTCCCTCCTTTCCTGGCAAAGACTTGCCTTTTCAGTGCATGCCATGCTTGTCCCTGCTTTGCAGCCTTGCAGGCTGAAGCAGCAGTGGTTTTCCAGCATGTGTTGCGCAGAGGCGTTGTGGGACCCACACGGCAGCTCCGTTCCCTGTTTCATGTTTTCACCTGTTTAGGCGAAGTACATCCCTGCTTTGTTGGCAGCCTGTTGGGTTGCACAAACAGTGTAAGACAAAACCACGAGCAGGTGTTGGTCCAGCCAGGGTAATTACTGGTTCCATGCTGCTGCTGGTAGGCAGCGAGCCTGAGCCACCCTTCCCATGGAGCTGTCTGGCAGCACTGCGGCTGCAGAAGGGCTCCGGGCTCGGCTCAGCCACTCCCTGGATCTCTCCCCTGCTGCTGATTGCATAAAAAAAATTTATGCATATAAGGAGGGAGGGAGGAGAGCTGAAAGTGGCTCTGGTCAGGTTTAAAGCACCGACTTTATGTGCCAATGCCCATTTGCATTTAAAAAGTTGGCAAATGCGTGGCTGAATGTAAAGGGCAGATGTGAGGATGGGAGAGGCAGGCGTGCTAAGAGAGAGGGGAGAAGCAACGTCCCAAAATCTTGCCTGACTTCAGAGGGTTCAGGCTGGCTTCTCCCACATATCCCAGACCATGGGCAAACCTCTTGGATGAGACACGATGGGGGCAATGTGCCCACATGTGCACAGGGTGTCACGCTGCATCGCTTGGGCTGTGGAGCAGGGAGGGGAGAGACATTGCTTCCTACCCTTTTGGAAATTTAGCCAGAGAAAAGCTGATCCTGATCCAGCCAGCTGCATGCACAGCTTAAATTTCCCTTGGACTCCCACCCTTTTGGGTCTCCCAAGCAGTTTTGGCATTCAATTTTTCTCAGACTCTACATTTTACTTTTGGGACTCCCACCCTTTTTGGCCTCCAGTCTTCTTCTGGCCTTTCACTCCTTTCCAGCCTCCCACCCCTTTCCAGGCTCTGTGCAGTGAGCTGGCTGAGCAGGAGGAGGAGGAGGAGGTCCTGCTGCTTGTTGCCACACGTCGGGTGTTTGGCTCGGCAGAATTCCTTTCTTTCCTTTCCTGTCACGCTCGGTGTCGGTGCCCGTTCCCACGTGGTGGTGGTGGTGGTGGTGCACACGGGCCTGGAGGCTCTCGGCTGCCCGTGTG
Organism: Dryoscopus gambensis; assembly: GCA_013389985.1. Lineage (NCBI taxonomy): Eukaryota > Metazoa > Chordata > Aves > Passeriformes > Malaconotidae > Dryoscopus > Dryoscopus gambensis. The sequence continues at coordinate 189,307 of WEIT01040754.1, read as the reverse complement.
CATTCAGGTGACACCTCCTGTTCGCAGGGGCACATTTGAACACCTGCTCGTGAAGCATCTAAATCAGCCTGACTTCACATCAGTGAGCCCAGCCTGCGACCGCTCGTTATTTAGCTGCTGCAGTAATTTACAGCGACTCTCTGATCCTAAATCTTTTCCTGGGATGAAAAAGTTGCTTATCTCGGTCCTTCTAGGCACATGGAAAGTAACTTTTTAAAGCTTTATTTGAGAGCAATGATGTGCTGATACTTTCCCTGAGCCTCCCAGCCTGCCCTCTTGCTGCAGGGGCGGGAGCAGTGTGAGCAGCGGGCGGCGTGTCCGTGGCCCCAGCGTGGTGTGTCTGGCAGCGACAGCCTCCTTTGCTCTCGGGTTAAAGGCCACTTTTATAGGCCAGTAGGACTCCTTCTGATCAGACTGTACTAATTAGTACCAATTAACCATTATCAGTGACAGACGGTTCTTACAGGCTTCATAAAAGAGTCCTGTGTCCATGTGTTTCTCCGGCGAACCCCCTGCGGGATGCAGAGCTCCCACCCAGCCCACAGTGTCTCAGCTTGTCAGGCACTGGGGAGGATCCATGTCCCATAATCATGTCCCATAATTTCAGTGTTGCAGGTAGTCACACACGGATGAGTGAGACAGAAGTCATGAGTTGTCTTCTATTGCAAACTTTTTTGCTGCTTTGTTCTCCTCACTGGAAAATACATCTGCTGGGCATTGCTCCTGGGGTGTTGTGCAAGATTTTGCTGTGGCTCTTCCTCTTCAGCACTCCACAACTGCTGCCCCCGCTCTGGGCATGGGATGTCAGGAGACCCTGAGCTTTCAGCAGGCTCAGCAGCATGTGGGGCTCAGCTCTGCGTGTTTGCAGAGGAGACAGAATGTGATAAATAGTCCACCAGTGCCTTGGAGTGCAGAGTGCTGCCCAGGGCCATGGACAGGCAGTCTGGCTCTGCTGGATGTGGCAGGGAGATCTCTGGAGTGAGGGCTGAGTGATCCCAGAAACTTCACAGACCTTTGTAGAGCTTTGGCATTGCCACCAGGCGAGATCAGGAGGGCAGTCCTGGGGAAGAGGGGAGAGAGGAACGGGAGGTCGAGAGACAACGTCTGGTGTGGGAGAAGCACATGGGGTCATTAACCAGGAGTGGTGGCACCCCTGGTACTGCTGGCCCTGCCGAGGTGGCAGGCGTGGGAGCAGGTGTGTGCTGGCCACGGGGGAGCTCTGCCAGGACGAGTCCCCAGGAGGGGAGCTGGGGTGTGTGTGCAGCCGCTCGGAGGTGGCTCCCATCACTGACGGATCCTTTCTGTTTTTCTTTCAAATGTCTCCAGGCACTGAATGTTTAGGTCGCACCTTTCCAGGTAAACTGGGTAAGTGAAGTATTTCAAGAGTTGCCAAGATCTAATTACGAAGGCTGATTGCATGATTGCAGCTGCTGTACCATAAACACCCCGGTTACTGCTCCACGGAACGGGTGGGACATTGCCTGGCCCCGAGAGCAGCAGGTACCCGCTCTTCTGGTGCAGAGGGGGATGCAGTGGTGTCTTCAGAGGCTGACTGTGCAAACCTGCTATTTTTTGTCTATCCATATCTGGCTGCACTTTGGTAATCCTGGATGGGATTTTTTTTCTTCTGCTGTTCAATGTAGAAACATGTTCAAAAGCTGAGTGTCATTTTAAGCACCAGCAGTCTTCCATGTGCTGCTACTGTGGCAAACTGATGAGCAGCATTGCATTGAGGAAAGGGACTTTCACTGAAAGTAGTTGACATCCTGAACCTTTTTAAGTCATGGGGTGTGGGACTTCTGCCGAGTGTGGCCAGAGATGCTCATGTTCAGCACAGACAAAACCAGGTGTTGAAAGCCCTGCTAAACCAGGCTCCTGGATTTAAGCTGAACCTGTTTGCAAAAGAGCCTTTAAAAAGACACTGTTATAATATTTGTGGGTCTGTCTCTCAGTTTGGAATCAAGTTTATGACAGTACCTCAAAAGTAAGGTGTCTTTGCTCAAATGTGGTGTCCCAAGCCTGCTGGGGAAGAACCAGCTAAATAAATGTTAACAAGTGGTGAATAAATGATTTTAATAAATGGCAAATCAATTGCTATAGAGCCTGTGAAGTCAATAGAGCTTATGACCTTGGCTTATAACCACACTCAGATCCTTAACGTGCTTATAATGCCTACAAATCATTCATTAGGCTTTTATCAAGCATCAATTAGTAAAAGTCGTAATCTAAAACAAGAGGTAAAAATCGAATTATTTCAGTTCCTTTATTTTGAGCCTGGTGGCACAATTTGGTTGCACAGCAGGATAGTCCTTGCTTATGCAAAAAAGCTGCAAGACACCACCGGCCCCCCAGCAGCGTTATCGTGGTGCAGACATCAGGCAGGGACCCGCGGGAGTGTGAGGCTGGGATCAGCCCGGAGCTGGGATGCTCACACCAGCCCGTAGGGAAACTGTCCTGCAGCAGTCAATGGCTGATTTACATTTATTTTATATTTAACGCCTTAAGATCCCAGCGGATAGGGCGGGCAGAGGGAGCCCTGGTGTCCCCGTGCTCTGAGCGGCTGCTCGGGGCGTTTTTGCTCCAGCAAAAGGTGCTTGGCTGTCACTCCATGGCTGTAAAACTCGCACCCGTTCTCTTGTGCTGTGATTTGGGAGAGCGTGTGAGCGGGGATGTGTTCGAGCTGTGCTGCTCTTCCTGCTTTCCCTGGTCTTCCCATTTTGTGTGTGTGTTTGTGCCGCGGGGAGGGAGGCAGAGATGCAAGTGAAAACATGCGGTTTTCTTAGAATATAAATAACAGAAAATTAAGTATAATTTTTGTTTGTTGTAGAGTCATTCCCTGCAGTCTCCAGTTGTTTGCTCCTTCGCTGCGCTCCTGTACTCTCGGGGTTTTTTTCATCTTACCAGACGGATACTCTTTGGAGTGTGCTGCAGGACACTTCAGTGATCTTGCTGCGGGGTTAATTGTGCGCCCAGCGAAGAGCTGCGCTTGCAGACATCAGTGCATGCCCGGGCTTCTGAAAGCCCGGCCTGCCAGACGGGGCTGCCTCTATCAGACGGCTTTTTGCCTCGCCTTTGTTGTCTGGGCCCTTGTCTGCAGCTCCAGCCTGGGCCGCATTCCCAGACATCGCCACCTCCACCACCCTCGTCCTCCCGGAGCGTCCTGGTGCTGCCTGCAGAGCCAGAGCCCCAGGGGGAGATGCCCATGCCCATCCCTGTGCCACCTGGGATAAAGCCCTGCACATGGTGGGTCAAAACACCAAACCTGGGCAGGGAGCAGCACTACCTCCCTCAAGGGAGGTTTGGCTTTCACTGGTTTTTTTTTTTTTCCTGGGTTTCTAAGGTATTCCAGCATCTCCCTGGTAACTCCTGGGTGTCTGTGGTGTGGATGTCAGACTCTTGGATTCCTTTAAATGACTTGTGGATCCCTCTCTTGCCTGCTGAGAGGGAACAGTTTGGCTGAGCTGTGACCTCTACCCAGATCTGTGCACTGGAGCATGGTCAGGCAACACTGTGTCCCCTCTATGGGGAGTAAAAAAAGAGGTGCTGCAGTTTTTCTGCTGGATTTCTGTGTCAGCTCTCCTGCTTCTCACAGAGGGTGGCTTGGAAATGGGTACAGAGGGGGAAGAGGGAATGCCCTCAACAAATGGCTATTCATCTTACTTAGGAGGAGATGCATTCCTTGAACTCTCTAAAATCAAAGGGCAGGGTGGAGGGTTTGCACCAAGCAAAATTGACATAGCTAAACATGTAAGTACATGAAAATGCATGGTTTCTTAGAGGTTTGGGTGAATTCTGAGAGAAGCGGGGTCATGCTCTGAATTCACTGAGATGCTCCCCTGTGAAAATGCCAATGTGCACCATACTTTATTTTATTGTTGTGGGTTTGGGCATTTTGTTATATTAGTCTTAAATGCGTTTGTTTCCATAGCTGCACGCTGCTGATAAAATCCCAGTGTGGGATCTCTCAGTCTCCCCGTGCATGTGCACCAAAAATAAATCCCAGGCAGTTGTCAGGAGATGAACTGCTGCCATGGCAGGTGCCACGCTGTGAGGAAGTTCTGGCTGGACCCTGCTGAGGCTGCAGGTGTGTGGCATCTTACCCTGGTGCCAGCATGCAGGGTGCTGCCACAGCTCCCGGTTCTGTTGGTACCTCAGTGGTCCCAGGGACCTGGAGCACCTGGGGAAGGAGTTTCCACAGGACTTGGTGCTGTTTTGGAGGTGGGGTAGCAAGCAACAGAGGCAGGGGGAGAAGAAAGTCCTCATCCCTCACCTTTTTGTTGTGTAAGGTACGGATGTGGTAAGGTGCGCTGGTGAAGGATTGGCGTCAGGTGGCTACCAGGGTAGTAAAACTCTTCTCTTGCTCTGAATTCACTGCGTTCACCATCAGCTGTTGATATTTCACCTCTCATCCCAAGGAGGTGGGGATTTAATAGCTGTTTAAGCTATCTCAGCTGCCGGCTCTGGTTTTGTTGGTCTCAGGCTCTAAGTCCAGAGGTCCAGCCTGGAGGTGGCAGAAGGATGGGGGGTTCCCTGAGGTGGCTGCTGGCTGTGCCCAGGGTTGCAGGCCCCGTGTGGAGCGGTGCCACTGGGCCAGTGAGTGTCACTGATGCCCAGGGCAGCACCACAGCAGTGCCACCGTGGGTCACACTGGTTTCACATCTGTACAGCTGGGCTGGGGCACATCTTCCAGGTATTCACCTTTCCTGCAGGAGTAGTGAAACTAAAGGGTTTTGTTTTGCCCAAAGTTCTGATCTGTGGGTTCCCAGGTTTGTGTGAGGTCGCAGTGTGTGCTGGGTGTGCTCGGGGGAGCTGCTGCTCCTGCTGCCTGTGTTGACATGGCCACGGCATGGGATCACCCCAAAACCTTATCCTGAGGGCACATGGGGGTAGCTGGCCGGGAGTGCTTCCCCTCACTGCTCTGCCAGGGGTGTCCTTAACCCCCCCGGATGCTGTCTCTCCTTTAATGCATCTTTTTAAGTACTGGGTAATAGTGTTTTCTTTCTGGCAGAGATGAACGAGGGCTTTTAATAGATCTTTTGTTTTTTCTTCCTGCGGTTCCCTGGCAGTAACCGGCCATTAGCTCCAGCATTTATTTAGGGTATTTGTATTTTTATATGTGGGGACCTCAACACTGAGAAGCCAAGGGATTTGATCAGGGTCACACAATAAATATGTGTTAAAGCTGGGACTTCAGCTTTTTCTGAATGTTGAGCTGAACTCTAGGCTTGGCAGAGAGGGAACATCTTGCTTTGTCCCCTTTTAACTGAGCCAGACAGGGAAAGCAGAAAATAAAGGCTCTGTGGAAGGAAGCATATTTTTTTTTGCTCTTTCCTGTTGGCAATCTGCACGGAGCTGGAATTGCAGGATCGCTGTGCTCAGGCCCGTGAGCATGGTACGTGTAAAATACACGGCGGCAAAGGGAAACCCGGCGCTGGAGACCCGATGGGCTCTCCTTCACCTCCGCGGGTTCCAGCTGCGCTGGGAAGTGGCAGCGGCCCTGCAGAGGCTGTGCTGGGTCCCGGGAGGGGTGGGCTGTGCTGAGTCCCGGGAGGGGTGGGCTGTGCTGGGT
>WEIT01040754.1:106058-179253 GCA_013389985.1 Dryoscopus gambensis | reverse complement strand
GCACCCCGGGATGGGGATGTGGATGCTCGGGGGAAGGGGGCAGAGCACCTCAGAAAGGGGATGGGGATGGGGATGCTCGGGGGAAGGGGGCAGAGCACCCCGGGAAGGGGATGGGGATGGGGATGGGGATGCTCAGGGGAAGGGGGCAGAGCGCCCCGGGATGGGGATTGGGTTGCTCAGGGAGGGCAGGAAACCCCAGGATGGGGATGTTCAGGAAGGGCAGGTGACCCCAGCCCTGCTCTTGGCCCCAAACCCCGTCTGTGCCTGGCCTTCTCTTTGTGTGCTCCCTAAAACCTGCACATACAGAACCCCGCAACAAAACAGACTTCCCAGCAGATCTGCTGTGGGAGTTAAAACCTTTCTCAGGCTGTTGCTGCAGCTGAGGTGGAAGTAAATTTATTACCTTTAATTTTGTCAGATTTGGGGCGGTTGTACTCACCTCCCCCATTCACTCTGGTGTGTGTATATATATATAAAAATATAATTTTTTTTCCCCATCTCTGTGAGAGTGTGCACATGCATTCGCTCCCATCTGGTGGTACCGACCAGTTCAGGCCAGTTCAAGAACTGAACTTAAATCCTGCAGTGACCAGACACAGTGTGCCTGTCTGGGCATTTGCATTCATTTTGCATATTTTTTCCCTGCAATGCATAATTTTGCCTGTAACTTAAGATTGTCCTTGTTCCCTGGGAGTAACTTGCCTTGTGAAAGGTGGCTCCTCTGGTGAGCAGGAGCTGCAGAGTGGCACAGACGATAACGGCGCTTGGGAAGAGGCAGAGCAGGGAGCGTTTCCCGTTTTTTTGGCCCTGGACGGTGCTGAGGAAATCCGGTCGCAGTTCCAGCCCTGTCATGACCTGTGTGGCTTTGGCCAGCTTGCTCAATCTGGGTTTCGACACCCGTCTGCAAGCCAGGGCAGCCTCTGTGGCACTGCTGCCCGGGGTGCGTGTCCTGGAGCCCCCAGGGGAGCTGCAGCCTCAGGACAGGGGCACCGCAGGGTCCCCGGCACCGCTCCCAAATGTCACGGGGCTCCTCGGGGCTGTGCTGGTTGATAAGTGAGGTGGTGTGAGGGAGCCATGCTGGTACAGAGGAGAAATGCTGGGGGAGCACAGGTTCCCCAGCCACAGTTCAGGGTGTTTTGTGGCTTTTCTGCGCCTCAGTTGTGTCCCTAGCCGAGTGCTGGGTATGAGTTGATGGGTGTCGTGCTTGCGGCAGGGAGGCACAGGCACTGCTGCTGTCTGTGTCTCACTCGAGGTGCCCCTGCTTGAGCACTGGTCCCACAGGACTCGCTGGCCACCGTGACAGGGGTTGGGTGCTGGCCCTGGGGCACCTGGAGCTGCCTCGGGCTCTGACAGGGCCATGGCTGAGCACACTGGGAATTGACCCAACGATGGTTTCCCCAAGAAAAAGTGGAAATGGAAACTTTCTAGGGGACAGCCAGGGTGTAGAGACACCTGGTGAAACCCAGTGTATACAGCGTTTGTTCAGCTGGAAGAGGCTGTGGTTGATGGAGATGACATCCACAAACCCCCATCTGCACACCCCCGTGCCGTCCCTGCCGGCTGTGGTGCGCCGGGGTGTCCCACGCGGAGCAGGACAGCCCGTGCCCTCTCCCTGCTCTGCTGCTGCCTGCCTTTCTGTGTGCACGGCAAGTGCAGCCTGCTGCGTCCTCGTGACCTTCACAAGGCACCTTGTTGTGCTGGGCTGGGTGAGAAATGAATCCCATGTTCCCCATATTCCCTGGTGTCTCCGCAGCAGCAGGAGGAGGGAGCAGCTCCGGCGCTGCCGGGTGATGCAGCGCAGGTGGATGCAGCTGATGGAGGCTGCAGGTGCCCCATCAGTGCGAGGCAGCTCTGCTGCAGTGTGAGACAGGGCTCAGAGGAAGCTGGAATCAGAAACCCAATCCCTGTAATTGCCGTTTGGAGAGGGGGCAAAGCCCTCCCTGCATGGAGCACTTGCTCTCCTTGGAGCGTCCGCGTCTGGCAATTTGTCTGTGGAAACAGATGTGGGCAGCGACAAACATCTATTTCTATAACTAGAAACAAATTTGGTAATTGCCTCTTTCAACAGGACTTGCTCAAGCAGGAAATGAAATTCCTAAATGGCAGTTAGCAAAAGTATTTATAGCTAAGTTCATAAATGAGATGTGCTTTCCTTTGTCATGAGTTTCTGCTGGGTGGAAGGAAAAAAACCCTCTACAGTAGCAAGCCACATATTGATCAGGAGTGTTTCCAGGGTATACGAAAACACTTATTTATTAATGTGTTTACTTTTACTGGCTGTTAGAAATTCCCCTGACAAACAAAACCTGTTTGGTCTTTCAGGGTCAGCTGGTGGGGTTTGATCCGGATGTTGTGTGCTGTGTAGATTTTTTTTTTTTCTGGTTCAGGCTATTTATGATTGCAGATGGTAAACTCTTGTTCCTATGTCCCTCCCTCTGGATGCTCATGTTCAAAGGAGTGGGTGATGTTCTGGCCTCACCCCTGCCCAGACATCAGCCAGGCCTGATGCCATTGTGCTTCCTCTCGGGAAGCAGGAGATACTCTGGATGTTCTCAGCTTGGTGGGGGCCATGAGCCCTGCTCAACATTTTCTAGTGAGCAAGCAAATTTACCTGTCTTTTAAGTGCAAAATCAAAATGACTTTATTCTTTTAATCCAGTTTAGCTGTTCTCACCCTTGGGAGTAACTTCAAAAACCACGTACTCCTTCCAGTCATCTCGGTAGGCTGGGATCAGCCTTACTGTGTGTGAAACACCTTGTCTAAAAATCCTGGAAAAGGGGAGGGTGAGAGAAATAGGTACAGAAAAGAGAGAAGGGGGTGGCGTGTGCAAGATTTCAGAGCGTCTGCGTGTCCCAAAGAACCTTTTTAGTTCTCATGGCTCTGAGGGAGCTGTTTCACGTCTTCAGGAGTTTCTCTGAACAAGTCTCCGGCTGACAGGTCTCTGCTCGGAGCTGGGAAGTGTCCTGGCTGACAGAGCTGCTGACCCCAGCCCTCACATTTGCCATTTCCCTGTAAAAGCTGAGTTCTGCCATGCTGAGCCTGCCTTTCTGGCCCTTGGATGCATGTCCCACTCCCCACAGCTGCCACTGAGCCATGCGAGCTCGGGAAGGTCACCTTCTGAAAACAGCCCCAGTGGTGTGGCCAGGACAGTTGCTGTGTTTTTTAAGCACTAAAAAAATTTCAGAGGCCCAACTGGGCTGATATTTCTGTAATCTTAAAGCATGAAATAGGGCTGTTTCCTTTAAAACAAACAAGAATGGGGGTGGGGGGATGAGACCATCATTTGCCAGTGACTCAGAGGATGTGATGCTTGATTACCTGGGGTGACAGATGAAGAAAAGGAACTATATTAAACACAATTACGGCCCAAGGCTTGGCACTGTAAACAGGAGTTCTTGTGGCCCTATCCCCTGTTTTCCAGCAATGTTTTTTCTCAACTGGCTCCTTTTCTGAGTCTCGCTTGCACCTTGCCCTCCTGCCCCATCTCAGCCTGTCATCACTGGCTCACACAGCGTCGTTTCTGCTCGCTGCATCAGAATTGACTGTGCTGAATCCAGAAATGCAGTTTAGCTGTTAACTGTACTGATGATGCGTGAAGCAGGCCCAGTATGAGCTCTTCCCAGCTGTCCTGCCTGTTGTCACAGGCCTGATCGTGGTCCCTTTGATGCCTCGGTGCTGCTGCAGCTTCAGGGTGCTGCCAGTCAGTGCCAGCAGCAGCACTCTCAATACTGGGATCATGCTCTGTATCTATCTGCAGTACTTCCTGTGCTGTCTTGTAAACAAATACAGTTGTTGACAATCTGATGGGCCCTTCGTATCTGGTTTTATGGAGACATTAGAAGATAAATGTAGCAGATGCTAATACAAAAATAGTGCAGTAATGACTTCGCCTGCTCTGATTGTTTCTAAGATGACCCAGCAGACGAGCGGCAGAGGGTGAGTAATCTGCCCTCTGAAGTTCTTTGTTCTTTCATCTCTTCTTTGCTGTCCACAGCCTCTGAGAGGGAGAACACTCTTTAAAGAGAGGAAGAGTGTGTGTGAGTGTGTAAGAGTGTGAGGTTTTTTAAACTTTTTTTCTTAGGAATTGTGGCTAGTGCAGCTACATTTCTTCAGTTTAGCCGTTATCTCCTGGGTAATTTCACTTCTTCTCATCACTTCTCACATGATACACAATTCCAGTACACATAGAAATTGTAACTGAAGCTTGGAGATGACTGGTTTGACCTGCAGATGTGTGTCACACCTGGCTGAAAGCAAGGGTCATCTTGGCTGAGACCTTGCCTGAAAGCTGTTCTGTCCACCTGTAAATGATGGCTGGAGTGTCTGAAATGATTACAGCAAAATACAGGTTTAGGGGTTTTTTTCTTTCCCCTTTGTACTTGTGGTGGTTTGGAGAGTTTGTCTTCTGCAGAGATACTCTGTGTGGAAGGAAGAGCATTAATAAAGTTTATAGGAAGCATTTTATGAACTGAAGTGTAGCTGTAAAAGGCAAGGCAATGCATTTAAAGTGTAACCCAGCCTCACCTCCCCTACGGCCGTGATGGTGCTCCCAGCATCATCACTGACTCAAGTTGCTCTCCTTCCTTGTAAATATATTAATTAATTTAAACCTGTGGGTGCCAGTATCTTGATTATAAGGACTCGAGGAAGCACCTTCCTGCAGCAACTTCTGTGGAGCCGTGAGCGTGGTCTGCAGGGGGAGGAGCGCGGCCGACACCTCAGTGTGGGGCCTGCACGTAAATCCCTACATTTCAGACACTTTAGAGCTTTATGGTATTGGTGGCTGGACAGCAGGGTGGGCAGCAAGGGCATGAGCTTCTTCTGAATACAGGAGAGTGGAGTCCCCAGGCTTTGGGAAGCAGCAGAGTCCCCATCACTCATTAATGCATTCGCATAATCCGCCGCGAAGCCCTTGTTCGAGGCCACGCGTGGTTTGAAGTGGCAAGCGAGCAGCGAACGTGAAGGATGGGACGTGACAAGTCGTTCTCCTTGGTCACGAATACCCCGTTTTAGGGTGGTGAGAATCTGGGGGAAAAAATGCTTAGTTGCAAAACAGTTGCACGCACGGTGCCCGGCTCCCGGAGCTGCCGTGTCTAGACAGAAAATACGGAAAAGCAGGTTGTGTCACTTAAATGTGATGTCTGAACCTGTTAGTTTGAAACGTATTCTGGAATAAAAATTATGCAAAATTAAATTAGTGTGACCTTGCTTTGCATTTGGAGGCGGAATATGCCCATCTTGTAAAGCCTAGTGCATTTATAACACTTCCCGTGGGGAAAATTACAGAGAGAAATGGAATGAGGTCTCTTCTAATTGAAAAGTGACAATGATTAGGAAGCCAAATACAAAATGTGTTGAGTATTTTTTTTCTTGTTTTGTTGTGTGTGTGTTTTTAAGAATACCAGTAGAATTATAAATTATGTGCTTTGCAGTTTGGCTTGTTTTTCATTCCCCAAAGGCTTTTTATTAGCATAGCAGCTGAATTGCACTTGTATAATAACATATTAACTCAAACTTTGGGTTTTTAATGATCTTTCTTCATTAGTTTGACTGAGCTGCTTGGATAAAAATCTTACTGAGTATATCCAGCTTTGCAGTGTGTTGGGTTTGTTTTCCCTTTTGCAGAAAAGAAGCCCATGAAGACAAGTTAAAACAGAGGGAGAGTTGGCAGAAACTTTGGTGCCTCGAGTGGGTATGAGTCTCTTGAAACATGAAAAGCGCAAATTGAGTGTGTGGGCTTTTTTTTTCTTCTTCTTCTTTTTTTTTTTTTTTTTGGGGTTGGTTTGACTTTTATTTTATTTTTTCCAAAGGCCAGATTGAGCAACCTGAGTGTTCTTGGGATTAAAGCTCATCTCTGCATACAGGATGGGTTTGCTCCTGGGCATGGTAAGGCTGGGCTGCTCCTCAGAGCCTGGAATTGGGATAGAGATGGGCAGGAGGAGCATCCCTGCTGGAAAGCAGCATCCCCTTTGTTCTGGTAGTCATCCTGTGCCTTCCTGTTGCATCTCTTGGCAAGTGTTGTGTAATCCCCAATTACTGCAGTCCCAGGGCACTGAGGGATGGATGAGACACTGGTGTGTTGTCCCAGATGCTGATGGAATTCCCATCCTTTCTTCTGCTCCAGGCTCTGCTGGTTCTGTTGTCTGTGTGTGCAGGAAGCCTGGTTTAGGTCATTTGTAAGCGACACATCTTGTGTGTTCCCTCCTGGGAAGGAGTTGGGGCAGCACTTCCCGATGGCCAAAACTTCACCTGTGTCACTGAAGTACCAGCACCAATTTAGCAAGGTTTGGTTCATTTAAGGGATCTCTTGTCCTAGGAAAGGAACTTTTCTTTACTACTACTTTGGCCTTGTTTTTCTTCAGAAATATAACCCCTTTTAACAGAAAAGGAAGTTTTCCATCACTGGCTTCATTTATATTTTTTCTTGTGTTTTCTTACCATGGCCAAAGCACATGCTGCATTTTGAGGCTGAAGTGACTCATCTTCTTAAAAACATTTGGGGGTTTTTTGTTTAGTTTTTTCTTTTCCATAGTGATTTGTGCAGAAGATGGGCTCTGCACCCAGGCTGAGCGGCTGCTCTGCTGCCCACGGGGAGGGCAGGCACAGGGGCTCTGGGATCTGGCTCTTCATGGGTGACCAGGGGAACACCCAGGGGAACTGTGGGGTGCCCTGCTGGTTGTTGGGTGCTGGAGGTCAGGGGGATGCTGTCAGTGCTCAGAGCTGGCACCAGGAATGTCTTTGGGGTATGTAGGGACACCCCTACATAGTGGAGGCGACATGGGAGGAGTTGCCGTGCCTTTTTTTAAATGGTTTTGCATCGTCCCCTTTCACAACCCTTTAGGTTTTGGTGTGTTCGTGCCTGTGGTCAGTCTGGGTTCTGCTCAGAACCAGAGAGCTCCTGTTCCAGCCAGTTCCTCCAGCACAGGGCACCAGGGGCAGCTTTTGGGTCCCACACATGAGCTGTGCTGCTTTGGGGCTGGATCAGATTTTTGGGAATGTGGTTTTCTTCCATGCTCTTCCTGTCACGGTGGCGCTGGGCACCTTGTTGGGGTTGCTGTGAAAGACCCAGAGCTTGTCCTTTATTCTAGCTAAACAGCATTTTGAAGGCAAAACTCCTTTACAATGTTAGTCTTTTAATCCCTCTCTTCCACCCCATGTGCAACCTTCCAGAGCAGAGGCAGCTGTGTTTTAGGGGTGCTGGAAGGATATGGGCTCCAAGTCCCTCATCTGTCCAACTCGAAGTGCCAGATAAGGCTCCCGCTTTCAAGGCATAATTCTGCTTTCTGCAGGCAGTGGGTAGAGCTGGTGGAGCATTTTGGGCAGTGGCAGAAATAGCTGCTGTTTAGCAGAAAGAGCTCCAAAGTAACTGGCAGCACTCACCACCTGGACTGTTTTCTTGACATTTATTTGCTTTTACTGGCACTCAAATGCCACCTGTCAGGAGAAAACTTTCTGTAAAAAAAAAACCAAAAAAAAAGAATCAGATAAATTTGCCTGACTCAGCAGAAGCCACCCCAGCTGGTATGAGTGGTGCCCTTTGAGGTCTGATGGGCCTTGCTGTGTATCTGCAGATATATATGTGTGTGTCTGTATAGATTAAATACAGATGGCAGCATCCATGATAGCTTCGGGCATGGCTTTCCCAAACTGGATTTTATAGCTGTCGCTGCTGAGAAGCAAACAAAGTGTAAATCCCCAGAATAATTGAATTTTGCTGTCTGGCCCCTCCTTTATGCTGGGCACCAGAGTTGCTGCTGCCCAGTCCTGGGCACTGCTGGCATGAAGGGGACTGGAGGGGGAGTGACTGAGCAGTTTGGGAATTGCATGTACTCCCTGGGCGCCAAATTCATGGAAATAATGACCCAGCACTATGTTTGCCTCCAGTACTCAATTTTCCTAAGCCTCAGAGAGGTGTGAGGAATTATTTCCTTAGGAAATTTTAGGAGTGGCTTCTCGCTGCCTCCTGCCAAGTGTCTGCAGAGTTAACGGGGTAGTCTGTTGTTTGCTTGTTCTTGTTTGTTTGGAGGGGTTTTGGCAGTTTTCCTTTCTGCCAGTTCAAGCCTCTCAAGCTGCCACTGTCAGCTGGCCGGGCCCTGAGCTGAGGGCTGTCTGGAGCTCCGGGATGCGGCCCCGTGGCAGACGCATCGCACCCATCTGGCGTCTCACCCCAAAGCAGGAGCTCTCCCCGCCTGCTCCCTGCGGCGGGCGGGCAGCTCGGAGCCGGGGCTGCCGCTGCCTGCTGCGCTGTGCTGTGCTGTGCCCCGGGCCCCCCGTGTGACCCCTGGGACAGAGGGGACCTGTGCTTGTGTGGGGATGTGCCCAGGGGGACTCAGTCCTGTCCTCCCTGCGGGAAGTGGTGGCGATGGGAAGAGAATTGCAGAAATTTAGCTTGCGTTTAGCTGAGCTGCTTCATTCGGATGACTCGTATTGGTTCACGGCTCCACAGCCTCGAGAGAGGCACGTGAAGCACTGGGATGCTCCTGGTTTTGTGCAGAGCCCTGAGGAGGGCTTTGGGAAGTCCACTCTGCAGTATAGATGGTCTTTTTAAAGATCCCTCCTGGAGACTCTTCTGTGACACTGAAAAAGTGAATGAATGAGGTTTTTGTGGGCTCAGGGCACACAGAGCTCACGTGTGAGAGCTGTGATGGGAAGGGTGCAGTGTTGTCAGTGGTGTCTCAGCCACTTTATTGTGCTTGTGCTCAGTTACCTGGTGCTGTTCCTGGTGGCTCAAAGTCTGTCTGTCTGTCTCTCTTGCAGCGGAGTTGGAGTTTGTACAGATAATCATAATTGTGGTGGTGATGATGGTGATGGTGGTGGTGATCACGTGTCTGCTGAACCACTACAAACTCTCTGCACGATCCTTCATCAGCCGGCACAGCCAGGGCAGGCGGCGAGACGAGAACCTCTCCTCAGTAAGTCACACCCTGCTCTTCCAGCCACATGTGCCAGGTTATGTTTGGCCTCGGCATCATCTGTCTCTGTTATTGGGGGTGGGAGGGTGTTTTAGGGGTGCCTCTGGCTCTTGAGGGTGCTGTGTGTGCTAATGTATGGACAGCCATAGCCTCCGCCTCTGCCCTGAGCTTTGCAAATCGGATTTTACATCAGCAAAGTGACTGCACGAGGTTGTTCTTGGCATGTCCTGTTCCTCAAACCACCACCCTCACCTGGCTGGGGTTTCATATGCCTTGGTTTAGCAGTCCCAAACTATCCAGTCCTTTGGCTCCAGTTAGAGAGTCTCAAGTCACTGTATAAAAACTGACTGCCTGCCTTGCAGGGAGCAGGAAATCCTGACTGACTTGCTCCAGTTTTCACCAGTGCTGCTGCCATGACTGCAGTGGAAGGGGCAGAAAACGCCTGTCAGCCAGACAAGCAGAGATCTCTCCAAGGGGATGTGCGAGAGGCTCTCTAACCCAGGCTCCCAGCTTCATAAAAGCCCGAGGAGAAACGTGTGAATTGTACCTCTGACAGGGATTTGAGGGGAAGCCTCGCCAGCCTCGAGGCAGATGTTGGTTCATGCAGTTTCCTTAAATGTAGTGGCTCAGAGAGACTCAGAAGGATGTATAGAGAAAAGGCATCGCATTTTCTTGGAGGGTGAGCGTGTACTGTTCACTGCTGCCTCCGTGGCTCTGTCTTCAGTGCGGGGCTGTCTTGTACTGATACTTCTCTTTTTTAGCATTCACCCTGAAGGGTCTTAGGGCCTTTAAATAGGGCTCCCTCAAGGTCATTGCTCCAAGCCCCCTCCTCTGCAGGCTGCCAGGGCAGGCTGGGCACACTGCAGCTGCTGTGGGGTGCTCTGTGTGGGGCCGTGCTCCCCTGAATCAAATCCGTACTCGCTGCAGGAAGAAGATCAAATACTGGGATTGCTCGGGGGTTTTTTCTTCTATTTTTCCATTCTCTTTCCTCTATTTTTTTTTTTGAGAGAGGTATCTAAGATCTTTCACTAAGCCAGGCTTCAGTGCAGTTGAAGGCTGCCCAGGGCTGTCCCTCGTAGCTGCTGGTTTTGTCACCCACCACACGCTGCAGACAGAGGTCCCTTCTCGGCTGCCTTGTGAGGGGGATGCCCCATGGGAGGGAGAGCTGTGCAAACCCCAACCCAATTCACCCCCCCTCATTCCGTGGGCTGTGCTGCACCTCTCCAGAGGGCACAGTCCCAGTTTGGGGTCGTCTGCGGATGCTGCAGCAGGATCAGCGTGCTGGGAATGCCTGATCCCACGGGTTGCCTGATCCCACGTTAAACCAGCTGGTGTGAGGGTGGAGATGGCTCAGGCACCTCCCTGCTTTGGGGATCAGAGCCCAACTCCCCACACACATCCCAGCTCCACCCGGAAATCTTACGTTCCTCTTACGGTCTCGTGCACCCACTTCCAGCAGCAGCAGCGTGTGGGCATCCGAGCACATGAGTTATTAAAAATAGCAGAAACATTGTTTTCCCATTTTGAGATTCTTTTACTGTATTATCGTGTCCAGAGTGTTTTACTTGCACAATGCCAAATTGTGTCATTTTACATTTTCAAAGCAAAGTTCAGATCAAGCCCTCTTAATTTTAATACAGTAATTTCTGTTTTCTTAAGTGGCCTGCTTTTTATTTTCTTTAAAGAGAGTTAAGAAGGCTAACATGGAAAGAGAAGAGAAGAGAAAATCACATGGAGATTGACCAAAAATTTCAGGTTGAATGAAAAATTGACTCTTTAAGAAATGATTCCTTTCCCCCCTGTATTATTTTTTTCTATTTCAAATTTTACCAGGCCAAAATTTCCAGCCATTTTTTGGCTCAGCTCTGTTACTTAATCAGCCTTCAGACACATCAGTGATTAAATAGTTTTTCACCAGAGTTTGCTTCGTGCCTCTGCTCAACCCCAGTGAGGATGTGGAGTCTTCAAAACCTTTTTTGGAGCTAAGGAAAGAAATAGGAATATATAATTTTGGTTGGTTTTTTTACTATTTCCCATCTTTATGGTCATTCCCCATCTCCCTGCCCTGTCCGTGCTGTGTGTGCAGCACTGATGGAGTGGCAGCAGAGATTCCCTGTGGTCCCAGCACCCTCCTGATGGGACAGAGAAGCCCCTCATGTGCTAACGAGCAGGAAGCTCGTTACGGTGGGATCCAGCATAATAAAGATGTTAAAGGCAGCACCTTTCAGGCTCAGCACAGCGTGTCTGTCAGTGGAAAACAGCTCCAGTCTGAAGGAGGGCTGGAGCCTGGCAGGCAGAGAGGCCACACTGGGCTGGATACTGGTTTATGCAATCCATTAAACTTGCACTGAACTGGTGCTGGGCTTTTTAAATCCCAAACTTCATTTTGGTGTCATGACCGCAGACGGGCACTGGAGCTGCATTCACGCTTTTCATCTGCTGAAATATTAAAGCAGTTCATCCCATGGTCAGGATGCTGCTGGGTCTGCTGGAGTTGTCCTTTTTTGTTGCTGCAGCTCAAAAATTACAGCTGAAGGAGAAATTAATTTCCCTAAAGGGTTTTTTAATGCGGCTCTTGCTGGCAAGCAGTTTTTGTATTACTTCATGCATTTCTCCATCACTGTTCTTGCTGCACTTAAACTCTTGTCTCCTCATGACAAGTACCTTTAATTTTCCAGAACTAAGAATATTTAAGAAATGCTGCTGAGAACTTTTTTTGCCATAAGAATGGTACTGTCCCACTCCCTCAAGAACAAGTAGTGTAAGTGCGATTTCCAGGCACACCTTTTTGTCCCCCAAAATAGGAACTATGAGTCTTCCTGAAGGCTCAGAGTCTTAATCTGTACCATGCAGCTTTACAGAGAAAATTCTGTGACATCACTAAAACAAGTAGTTCTAAAAGAGTCAAAGATTGATCTCTAAAAAGAAATTTAAAAGTAATTTTAGGTTCTGCAGCAAGTCCTGCAATACTTGCGGAGGCTTTTACAGCTGTGTTGCTCACCAGACAGCAGAATCTCAGCTTTCATTTCAGAAACCTGTGACTTTCTAGACTGTTCATTGTTGAGATGGATTCAAGTCCTAAATATGCTGAAAATGAGAGGTGAGTGAGGAGAGGCTGAGGGTTTGCAGTGATGTTGCTCCCGCAGTTTTGCTTGGCTCAGTGGGGCTGTGGAGCCATCCCAGGGCCAAAGTGAAGGCTAAAAGCAGGGATGTATTCTGTCCCTGAGGCTTTGCCCTCCTCCGGCTGCTGATTTCCAGCAGTTTTAATCTTGCTGTGGAGTTTTCAGGAGAGCTGAGCCGTTCCCCAGATGGGCTTTGTGGTAGTGTGCGAGGCAGGGGTCGGTGTTGGGGAGCAGTGGGTGCCTGGGGTCAGTCAGCTGAGGGCACAGGAGCATGGCCGGGCCCTGGAGTCCTGGCAGAGGTGGTTAATAAAGGCTGCAGAGATCCAGCTCCTGCAGAAAATGGGTCTCCTCTGTGCTGCTCCTCTCTCTGCACATCCCATTTTAGTGCTGTTTTTGCGAGTTTGCTACTCTTGCATCCACATCTTGCCCAGGGCATCATTCCTGGAGCTCATCTGTACAAACAGATGAATGGGGTGTGAGCCAGAGCTTTGATTCCAAACACATGGGCAGGATCTTGGGTGAGTGGGCACTTAGGGGTGGGGCATGTTTTGGGTGCAGCAGCCCTGCCCATCACCTGCCACCGCGGGATGTCCCAGCTGAAGCTGGCTGACATCGCTCCCGGGAAAGGGGGGGAGCAGATGGGATATTGCCACGGCACTGCCCACTGCCAAGTTAAATATAAAACATCGAGCAGAAGGCAGCGGGGTACTCGCTGCTCAGGAAGTCTGCCACGGGGGCACGGCAAAGTAAACACAATTTTCGGAGTGCTTCCCGCTCCTGCCCTCTGCTCCGGCGTCCTTTGGGATGAGGTGACGGGCTGGCAGCGCCTGTGGTGGCACTGGAAATCCTCCCTGGGCCCTTTGGTGTCAGTGCCTGGGCACGGAGTTGGAGGTGAGGATTTGTCCTGTGGCAGATGCAGTTGCCCTTGGATCTTTTGGCTGCTGGGGGAATTTGGCTGCAGACTCTCCCTGCAGGCAAGAAATGCATGTAAAATGGACCAGACTAAACAGTCGATGCCTGTGTAAACAGTTGCATGCTGGAGTCTCGAGGTCTGGAATGGAGCAGGGTTGTCTTGCTCGGGAAGGGCCATGGGGCTGAGCTCAGCCAGCACATTCCTCAGCTGTGGCCAGGGAAGGTGCTGGCATTGTGACACTTCACCTCTGCTCCAAGGAGATGCTCTTGAAAAAGCCATGGAGAAGGGGGAAGACTCTGGGCGGTCTCATTTCCATTTAATCGCTGTTTTCCTTGCACTGGCACCAGCACTGCCTTGAGGTTTGTGTGCAGAGCTGGGCTTCAAATCCCAGAGCCTGATGGATTCTCTCCCTACCTGATACCATGTGCAATGCCACAGGAGAAAATATGTTCCAGCATTGGGGAAAATGAAAAAATAGGATATAATGGGTGGTTTCTCTGGAGATTTAACGTGGTGCTAGTGCTGTATTTGGAGCAGGTAGAGAAATAGGTGTTCTCATAGCAGGAGGGTGCGTGGTTTGCTCAGACCAGCTTCTAAGTGCAACACTTAAAGGGAAAAAGGGAGTTTCTTTTTTCCCTTGGCTTTTTTTTCCACTGGTGCTAAATACTTCTGCCTGTGCCTGGCTTACTAGTGCCAGAACTGGAGATTCACCTGCAAGGAACTGGGAAGTTCCAAGTTATAATTACAAGCCTTCTGGCTGTTTTCCTCCAGCTCTGCCTGCCAGAGGGATGTTGCTATATGTGAATATTAGCAATATTTAAATATTGCAGTTCCTAAGGCAAAAATGTCTGGGGTGAGCTGTGCCTGCTAAGAGTATCACCAGCAGATGGGAAGAACCTTTGTTTGTTTGTTTTGATCATGAATTGTAAACTAATCTCAGGGTTTGGGGGAAATCGGGGCTTCACCGTGCCTGGGGTTGTTGGCACCGAGGTTTGGATCTCAGGATCAGGGTGATGCTTGCAGTGTAAGGAAGCCTCTACACTTCAGTCCATCAGTCTATTTAAACCAAGGACCACTTACTCTTTGGGAAAAAAATACTCTGAAACCATCCTGTTGCTACAGAGTTTTTTTCTTTTTTTTCTTTTTTTTTTTAGCCAAATCAAAATTAGGCTTAACATTTGGTTATTCACTCATTATCTTTATTTTCTCAGGATGTCCGTGGTTGTGAGCATCAGAATGTGGGTGTGAGGAGGGGTTTTTTTGGTTTGGTTTTTGTTGTTTTTTTGGGTTTTTTTGCCTTTTTTTTTTAATGTTGTCATTATTTCACGGAGCATTTTTTGATGTCTTGTGAATCACCCACGGCTCATGGATTGCAAATTGAAAAATACTCCTCTGGCATGTTTGAACCAGGGAAAGAACCATGCTGGGGGTGTGGGGGTGGCAGGGGGGAAGTCTGCAATCGGGAGGGGGTTGTTTGCTGGTGCCGTTCTCATCATTCATTCTGCAAACGATCCATTAAATGGAGACAGAGGTGCAAGGGGAGGGAAATTTTGATCGGAATGGGTGTTTTCAGTGGTGATGTGGTAACACTTGAGCACGTATCCGCACGAAGCCCAGCACACACGATCATGGTTGGAGATGCTGGTTGGAGTTGGTGCGGGTGGGTCAGGAGCGCGTTGGTGGCAGTTTCTTCTCTAGGTGACACCTGGCACGAGCTGTTTGCAGAAGGAGCTTAACCCCCCTGGCATCAGACTCACTCTCTTCTCCTTTCCCACGCAGGAGGGAAGCCTGTGGCCTTCAGAAAGCACCGTGTCGGGGACTGGCATAACCGAGGTGAGGGCGCTGCGGGTGCCGCCGCCTGTCCCCTGTCCCCCTGTCCCGCTGTCCCCCTGTCCCGCAGCGCCTCTCACCCTCTTCCTTCTCTTCTTCCAGCAGCAGATCTACACCCCGCGGCCCAGCGAGCGCCTGGCAGTGCCCTCCTTCCTGCAGAGGGACCGCTTCAACCGGTTCCAGCCCACGTACCCGTACCTGCAGCACGAGATCGACCTGCCGCCCACCATCTCGCTGTCGGACGGCGAGGAGCCCCCGCCCTACCAGGGACCCTGCACGCTGCAGCTGCGCGACCCCGAGCAGCAGATGGAGCTCAACAGGGAGTCCGTGCGGGCCCCCCCAAACAGAACCATCTTCGACAGTGACTTGATAGATAACTCCGTGTTCGGGGGGCCGTGCCCGCCCAGCAGTAACTCTGGCATCAGCGCCACCTGCTACGGCAGCAGTGGCAGGATGGAGGGGCCGCCGCCGACCTACAGCGAGGTGATCGGCCACTACCCCGGCTCCACCTTTTACCAGCACCAGCAGAACAACAACGGGATGCCCCCCATCTTGGAGGGCAGCAGACTCCATCCCTCACAGATCAATGGCCTTGAGAGCACAACGACGACGACGGCGTGGAACAAAGAGAAAGAGAAACAAAAAGGGCACCCCTTTTAAAAAAAAAAAAAGAAAAAAAAGGAAAAAGGAGAAAAAACCGGCAAGAAAGTAAATGAAACACTCTGCACTTCTCATTAAAAGAAAAAGGAGAGAGAGAGAGTTGAGGAAGATGAGCAAAGAAAAAAAAAAGCCCTTCCCCATCTCTCAGTGTATAAATATTTACTTGTTATGTCTGGTCTGAATGCACAAGCTTACCAAGCTTGCAAAAACATTTCTTTATTGAGCTGTGTCTAGACGTTTAAAAAGGAAAAAAAAAATCAACTGTAGTCTTTTTTTTTTTCGTTTCTAGTTGGGCTGTGTGTGAATGCTTTTTTTTTTTGTTTGATTATTTCACTTATCTTTAAAAACAAAATATTTGCACAAAAACCATTTTGTTTAAAGATCTGCAATATAAATATATAAATATATATTAAAAATAAGAGAAAGTGTATGTGTAAGGAGCAGGAGTATTTTTGTATTAGAAGAGGCCTATTCAAAAAAAAAAAAGTTGTTTTCTGAACTAGAAGAAAAAATGGCAATTTTTTGAGTGCCAACTCAAAAAGCGTGTATTACATTGTAAAAAAACAAAAAACAAAAAAAAATCAAAAGCAGGGGTTTAGAGTTATTTATATAAATGTTGAAATTTTGCACTATTTTTTAATATAAATATGTCAGTGCTTGTGTTGGTCAAAGCCTCTATCATGTCTACCATGAACCTGTTAAGGGATCTATGTGGAAGTGAAGAACAAAGTAGCTGGAAGGGGAGGAGGATCGCTGGAGTGGAGATGGCAGCCCAGGGAGGAGCGGTGAGCGAGACTGCAGCTTATGCAAATCCTTAATTTCCAGAGTCCCTGCGCGTGGCCGCCGACAGCCACGGCTTTATACATTCCCTACAAAGCAAGAGGAGTTGGTGTGTGTCTGTTTGTCATCCGGTAGGATTATTGGAGTAACAAGGTAAAATGAAAACTCCCTGCTTCCCACAGTCAGGAATGACTGAAGCGGGCAGAAATTACTTGATTTTTCTTTTTTTTTTCCTTTTTTTTTCCTTTTTTTTTCTTTTTTTGGACAACCTCTAACTTTTTGGAGGGGAGGGTGGCGGGGGTTGAGAATAAACTTCTGTGTCTGAAGGAACAAAAGTGTTTTTTGGTTTATTTCTTTCCATGTTCAACTGAAGGGCCCTGTTGGAGCCAAAGCGGTGGTTGTGGAGGTCGGTGTGAGGAACTTGTAACGCACCCACTGGCTGCCCTTCAGCTGGGTCTAAATGTCTCGTTGGAAGGACGAGGTGCAAAGCGTGGTGGTGGTGAACATCATTTTCATTTTGTTTCAACCTCCCAAACCTCGGTTTGGGATAAACGGGCGCAGCCGCGTCCCGCAGCTCCGCCGTTCCTGGTTGTCGCTATTTTTTACGTTTATTATCCAGCTAAAGAGGCAGCACGTACAGTAGATGGAAATGAATCTGCTCCTGTGTTGTATTAATTAAAGGCTACAAAAATAACGCTTAAGGCTTTAGAAGCAACCCCCCCTTACCTCTTCGGGAACATCCTCCCCCCCAGGTGCCGCTGCCCTCCCGCCGCCGGGCGTTGTGCGTGGTTCATTTGTCTTGGTTTCGGAAGCGTTTTTGTCTTGCTCTGCTCTTGTTTACATTTTCTGTCACCTCGGTGTCTGGTAGGGGCCTCGCCCTCGCGATGAATTCGTACGTGAGCGAGTGAGTGAGTGGGAAACCTGAGAGAGTGAGGGGGAGAAGGCAAAAGGGAAAAATCCCGTCGTGGGTCCAGTCTCTCTGAGCGCGAGGAAGGGTCGGTAGGGAACCACAGAGAGCGAGGATTTTACAAGGGGGTGTGATTTGATTTCCTGCAGGATGCTATCTAGTAGAGTGACATAAATGAAAGATATAAAGGCAATAACTATTGTTTTTAAGCAACTTTTTTATTACTTGAAAAAGAAAAAACCTAACCATGAGAACGGTTTTGAAGTTCTGACCATTTGAACAATATTTATATATATTTTAAAGAAGATGATGAATAGCTGAACTTGAAGTTTGATCATTATTTTTTTGCCTTTTTTTTTATTTCTGCCTAGAAATAGTCCTGTACCTTCTCAGTACTTCAATCTGCTTTTCCACAGCTCTTGAAATCTTCATAGTCTTACAGTCATGTAACCTAAATTTTGATGACCTAAAAAAAAAAAAAAGGAAAAAAAAAAGAAAAAAAAGCCACGAAAAAAAAAAGGAATGCAAAGGAATAAATCTAGTTTGTCATGAAAGGTACAAAACTGACAAATTTGTACGAGTTTTTAAAATGTATCTTTCCTTTATGTAACATGTCTATTTAGTGCCTTATTAAAGAAACAGTAACCCTCCCTTATTAGAGAGGGGGACGCAAAATCATCATTAGCATTACAAGTAACCAGCGTCTGGTCTCTTGCTCCTTTGGACCTTGCATTCACTTTTCCAGTCCCTTTTTCCCGGAGCAGCTCCCTGTGCCTGGCCACGCCGGCTGCTCCCTTGGCCGCTGCTCTGCTCCGACTGTTCTTAGGGAACTTGAACACGTTTTATGCACATTATCCTACCCGGGGAGGTAGGAATCTGTGGTGGATATTGTAAATGAGATACCAACCAAAAGAGAAAGCGAAATATAATATCTACTGCCCTCTTGAGCCAAAATGCGTGAATAGTGTTGTTGGGGTTGGGTGTTTGTTTTCTTGTTTTGTTTTTTGGGGAGGGAGGGGGGGTTGTTCAGTGATCTGAACTAGTTTTGTTTGCTATTAAAAAAAATACGGTTACCTCAGCAGATTTTGGGTGGAATATGCATCACATGTTTAAAACTGAGCAGTGAGTAAAGAGGTGGTGTGGGGACCAGAGGTTGTTAAGGAATGAGATTGTCTTGTCACAGGGTGTCACCTGGCCACCAAACCCCATGGAAAAGTCAGGGAAGTGGGCAGGGGCTGGATAGGCACAAAGGGGTAGTGGGAGAGGGTCTGAAGATGCAGTGCAATTGAACCCAGCTCTCATGCTTGAAAGTCCTCAAAATTTCAACTGATTCTCTTTTTCCTTTCCCCCTATTTTTTTTTCCTCCCTCCCCAGTCCTTCCCCAGTGTGAGGTTTTATTTGTCTAGTGTCACCCCAAGCTCTGCAGTTGAGTGATCAGTTTGTTGAGATCCTGGGTCCAGTTTCATTTACCTCTTTGTCTAGTTTGGGGAACTTAATGAGTGTGAAATTGGGTGGCTCATCAACACCAAATTCCTGTTGCAAACGATGCCTTTCAGCCCATCCATGCACAAACCCCAAGCTGCCACCTTTCCCTGGGCTGCTGCAGCCCGAGTCGGGAGAGCCCCAGGTCCCAGGCAATGGGTGCAGCTCCTCAGCAGAGCTCAGTCATTATCCTTTGTCTTTCTTCTGTCCATCCCTCTCTTTGCAGTCCTAAGAACTGTGTATTTCAAGTGCAGATACCAGATCTGGGGCCCAGATCAACTCCAAGTTCTGAATGGGTGTTTAGAAATAATGGTCTGTTCTTTTTTATTATTATTATTGTTGTTGTTGTTGTTATTGTTATTATTATTATTACTACTATTTAATGTTACTTTTCGCCTCGGGGTCCATTTCTTCCCAATTCCCACGTCCCAAATTGCCACCAAGGCAGGGAATTTGCTTTGCACACCCTTGCTGATGCCCCGTTCCCTCTGGCCTTGTTGCAGCTCAGCAGAGAGCGGTGCTAGAGGGTCCTGCAGCTGCCAGCAGAGAGATTCAGGCCCCTTAAAAGTGATTTATTTTTAAACAAATACAGAAGAATCCAGGCATTGCTACTGCTTAGCAACCTCATGGCCTAGCCTGCCTTTTTGCTCGGAGTTTTAAGTCGCGTTAGCTTTAAAAGGGGTTGTTCATCTTATGGAGTTTCTTAGCTTACAGTACGGCAAACAGCATCCTTAAAGTGCCCCCAAACCCTCCTGGCCTGGAATGGGAACGTGGCTTTGTCGGTGCTGGTGGGGAGGAAGGATGGGTTTCATTTGGGGCTGACACTGGTAAAACACGTGTTCCCTTCACAACCCTGGGTTCCACCAGTGTGAGGATTCAGCTTTACTAATCCAGTGCGTTGTTTCCATAAGTGTTACAAAACTCATTCTGTCTTAAGTGGGGGTCTAAGGAAATCCAATTGCTTTCTGGAGAATCACCCTTTTATATGTGTATTGAATTATAAAATTGCACTAACTGCTCTATTAAGTAAAGAAATAAAAGCCCAATGTTTTTCCTAAGGATTGGGAAAAGACTGAATCAGATGTGTAGCATTAACAGTGCTAGGCCAGAACAGAATGAATTTTAATCTCTTCTGTCTCTGTACCGCTCAGAGATTTTCTGTGTACAACACAAAGCTACAAAAAAACAAAAAGAAGTTTTCCAGAAACTGCGCTTCAAATTTTTGCTGTACTATAGAAGCTCATGAAGGACAACATTAAAGTCCTAATTTGCCTGCCTTATAGACACATTTCATTGTATTAATATTTTCTTAAACTTCCAGTTGCATTGTGTTGGCTTTGGAGTTTGTTATAGGCAGTCCTGTATCCTGAGTTCTGTTCAATTTAAACTTATGTAAACTATTGACAGCACATGCAATGCAGTACTTATCTATATTTTGCTGTTTTAGTATGAATATGTACTCTGATGCCAATTTACAAAAATCTGTTGTAAACGCTTCTTGTGTACCAGTAACCGATAGTGGCAATTATATGTCATTCTAAAAGCTGCAATACTTATACAATAAATTTTACAATACTTTGGAAAATTTGCCTTCACCTTTTGCTTTGTTACCCCCCCCCCAAAAAAAAAAAAAAAACAAACCAAAAAACAGGGTTTGTCAACACAATGTAATTTCAATTTTCCTATTCTCGAATGTTGGAAAATGAATCTGCTCAGTTTTGGATATTCGTGTGGGTTTCCCCCTTCCTTGTTCTGAACCATGGCCCCACCTCTGTATTGCCACCCGCGTGCTCCCCGTGGAGCTGTAGCTGGTTCCTGGTGTATTTGCATGCTCCGTGTGTGTGTGTGCGTGTACAGCTGTTTCCTTTCGAGCAGATGAGGTGGCACAGCTCTGATCCCAGAAGAAGCATTCCTGGTTTGCACCAGCGTGTCCAGCACTCGCGGTCCTGCCTTTCAGCCGAGAACGTCACTGATGGTCAGAAGGTCTTAACTTGAATAACGTCAATCAACAAGAACTGTGTAGATTGACTCAAATCCTAAGCACAGAGAATTTGTGTGACTTTTTTTCCTCTTTGAGACTGTGGTCAAATTGCAGTGATCACATTAAAGTGATTGAAAACTTGACTGTTTGCAGGGGGTTTTCTTTTGTGTGTCTGAAGGATGGATGTCCGGTAGATTCACCCAGACCCTGGGTTCCCTCTTGGGGCTGAGGGAATTAATCCCTGGGTTTTGGTGCCAGCTCTGCCCCAGCCCTCGCTCTCCCCAGCCCTTCTCTCTGGCTGGTCACAAACCTCTGTTTCAGGTGGCAGCACTGTTGAAAGTGGCCCCTGGCTCTGACAAGCAGCTCCTCCAGCTGCTTTGGATGGGCAAGTGGTGGACACTTGGCTTTGATTTGGGCACGAGGAGCTCCTGTGGGCTTCAGCAGGATGCTGGGATGCTCTGCCTTGCCAGTTATTTGCAACACAGCCCCAGGCTGATGGTCACTTGGGAGAATATCTGTGGTAAGGCATGAAAGGAGCTTCATTGCAGCCCAGGGAGGAGATCCTCAAATCCACCCCTCCAGCTTCGATTCTGGAGCTGTGCCACTCGCCTCCCGGTTATGGTTTGTTTTGTGGGATTCCTGGTGTCCTCTGTGCATTGCTGCTGGAAAGACAACCCAGGGTGATACAGTGCTGGAAAGAGCTGGCCTTGGTTGGAGCACTTCTCCCCGTGGTAGGAAGTCAGATGCTTTTCAGGCTGTGCCAATGCTGTGACCCCAGCGTTGGCTCGAGCAGCTCCAAAGCCTCTTTCCCATCTCATGCCCAAAGAAACGCCAAAACACAAAATTTCTGAGAGCAGGCAATGCCCCTGCCCCAACCTCAGGATCACAAATATCCAAGTGGAGTACATCCACCTTGCCCCAGGCATGGTGAGGCAGGGAAAGGGCAGGGTTTGGTTTGAATCACTGTTTCGAAATTACATTTTTGGAATCACAGCTGAAACCAACATCTTCCCACAGAAAAAGAGAACTCAGCTGAAACCACATTTTCCAAAAGGGAATTTTTTTAAAATAAAAAAAAAAAAAAAAAAAAAAAAAAAAGAAATCAAGTTCAACCAGTGCAGTGCGTGGGAATGGGCAGAGGTAGCTGTTACTAAGCTACCTTTCCATGTCTGTTGAGGAGATCTGGGGACACTGCAGCACCACTGATGATTGGCAAAAGATTATTTTTAAATTTCTGGGTTTTGGTAGTTTTTTTTTTTTTTCCCAGCTCAGTGGAAGAAACAATTTTGTGACTTTTGGAAACCACAAGTGGCAAAGCCTTTGATTTTAAGCAGATTTCCGTGCTGCAAATGGAATGGGAATTAAGAAATCAGGTTCAGATTTTCCCTCTGCTTCCAGCACCAAAGCCCTTTTTGCAGCTCTTGTGGGCCTCCATGGTGCACTCGCTGGAAGGTGCAAATTCCAGCTGCAGAGAATTTAAACTTCATAGAAACACTTTTTTTGGGGGGGGCTTTTTGTCTCCGTATTTTATCTGCTTGTCCTGATCCAACAGTTCCCCTCTGCTGCTGCCTCTCTGCCACCCTCGGGAGTCCTGTCCATCCTGCTCCTGCTCTCCTGGCAGATGATTCATTCCTCACTCTCATGCCTGTGTTCAATCTGGTTTGTCCCTGGAGGGCACGAAGCAAAACCCTTCTGGGGCTTGTTCAGCTCCAGTCCTGGCGCTTAGGAATGGTCCCACCAGTGATTCCCTCCCAGGAAAGACAGGGATGGCTTTGGGTGCTTCGGAGGCGGGGAAGGTGTGAAACCTGGAGTCAGCCTCTTGCTTTTGTAATAAAGGCGTATAAGTTTGTTCACATAAATCTCGTGATGAATAAATGGACGATAAACGCCGGTTTTCACTAATATAGAATTAACATTCATTAGTGATAATATGTTATGTAAAATAGTAACTGAACTTATAACATAATTAACCTGCACAAGCTGAATTTCCCTCGGGTTGATTTATTGGAGGTTTTTTTCTCCGTGCTGGGCAGGCAGAGCCCTGTCTCACCGCTGAGGGAGGGGAAGCCTTGACCAGGCAGAAACTCAGAAACCCTGAGTAAAGTGGCTGGAAACAGATTCTCCTTCATGGCGAGAGCTGCAGCGATGGGTTTCACTGAGATTTGTTAAGAAAGCAAGGTGCTCTCACAGGGATCCCGCTGTTGACTCTCCCAGCTGTAATGGGAATTTACTCCCAACACTTGCTGCTACCTCTGTTTTTTTTCTAAAAAAAGTATAGAAATTCCCACTGCTTTGGCATGAAACAGGACTGTGTAACAGTATCAGTAGCAAAAGAAAAAGACCAGAAAAGAGAGAATAGGAGATAATTCCTGCCTTGGGCTTCCATACATGCTCAGGCTGGAAAAGCACTGCCCAAGGTTCCCTCCATTTATGGTCTGATAGGGTCAAAACTGATTCCCCCTGCTTCTTCCCCCTGCTCAGGAGCCCGGCAGACAGCTCTCCCCTCTCCTTGGAACACCGTGCCCGAACTCTCAGAGGCTTTGCTCCGTGAGCAGGCAGGGATGGGCAGGGATGGGCAGGCAGGGCAGCTGGCCCAGGTGGGGGCTGTGTCCCAGGTGGGCACGATGTTGCCACGGCCCAGGAGGCAAATTTAAGCAGCTGCAGGGAGGGTGGGATTTGCTCTGGGGGTTTCCCTGCTCTTCTGCGGAGTGGGAGCCATCGGAGGTTTTGCACAGAGCCTTTCCTGACCGGGTTTCTGAAGCTGCCTGCATGATGTGAAGAAAAGATAAACCCTCTGAAACAGCAGCCACTTTTTTTTGAGATGAGATTGGGATTTATGACATTTTCAAGGGTACCCAGAAGCAGGTCTCAGGCTGTCCTGGAGCTCTGCACGAGCTGTAGGTGTACTTTTCCTTCCTCTGTGGCTGAAAGCACATAGCTCATGGCAGGTCCAGGGACTCCTTCCTGTCTGCCTTCTCTCCTGGGGAACTTGTCCTGCTCCCTGAGCAGGGCTTGCTGTGTGCTGGAGATTATCCCCGCGTGCTGCCCAGCAGGTCAGGCTGGTGGCTGCACCACTTCCGAGTTTCCTGCCCGTCTCTGCCCACGGAGAGCCTCTGGTCAGGTAAGACTGAAAGGTGCATAAATGAAATTTAGAGCTCTGGCTGACCAGACTGATGGCTCTGCACTAGGCAGAGGAGAGGTGACATGAAGCCCTCCATGCAGTGAGCTTGGAGTGGGGTTTGCAATGCAGACATGGGGGAGAGCACTGACTGCAGGATTCATCAGCTGTGAGCTCCCAGTGGGTGTTCACTCCCCCCTTGCTCAGTCCTGACTCAGATCAAATGCACACGGTTGCCTTGGGATTGATTGCTATCAGCAGCAATAAATCACAATCACAGCAGCCAGTGGTGAGTTTTGGATGCCAGTCAAAACGCAGCTCCTCGGAGTATTTATCTCTGCGAAGGCAGGGAACCTGGACATTGAACAATTAGATCAGCGTGGCTCTGTGAAGCTGCATTTGATTAAGAGAGTAACTGCAGTACAAAGTTATTGCTGGGTGTTGCTGTGCATTGCTAATAAGCAGCCTGGCTTTAAAAACAGAGAGACTGGGGCTGGGAGTATGGAACACCTCTGTGCACGGCTCTCCAAGCAGCACCTGCACCAGGATCCCACTTGTCCTTCCTGCTGTGGCCTCGCTGCTGTCAAGGCATAAAAGGAGAGAAGAGGTGGCTTTTGCTGCAGTGGAAGCGTGGCACAGACGTCCTGTCCTGTTTCCTCATACCACAGAAGCTACTGGGCAACTCCAAAGACCTTTAAGATGGGTACACCTGACCCTGAGTCTCCGGGCAGGGGTGGGGCCGTGGCTGTGTGTCCCTGCAGTGCCACAGGTGGGAATTCCCAGTTCACCACTCTGTGGCCCCTTTGTGTTCCCAGCAAGGGATGGGCTTGGCCACAGCTCCTGCTCCAAGACAGCACCACTGAATCCACAGCTCCAGTACCAGGAGCAGCCAGCTGCCTCTCTGCAAGAGGTCTTTGCAGATTTCTAGTACTGGTGCCCATTAAGGTGGGTGAGAATTAAGCATCCAAAACACTCCAGCTCTCAAACAGACATGCAGGCGTGCAGTCCTGCAAGACCAACCCCTTCAGGGTGCTTTGTGGTGTTTTGAGAAGTGTGTCTGCAGGTCTGGGGTGATCAGCAGGACTGGTGTGAGTGTGAGGAGAGAGCTGGGTTAGGTTTTAATTTGAGGTCAGTGCACACCCTGGGCTTTCCCAGGGAAGATGATGGGCTCCAAGCACGTGTTTGCTCCAGACAATTTATTAATGCGCCCACAGAGATTTTTTTCCTTGAATCTCAAACCTAGGCTCTGCAAGGTTCAGATGAGCAGAACCAGGTTAACCAACAAATGCTGAATGACCCTGATGGGCCCCACTGCTCATCTCATCTCTCTTTTTCTCTTGAGAGCTGCTGTTTCTCTTTGCTCTGCTGAGCAGGTCTGTTGATTTTCTGTTCTGAGGAGGAAAGCCTGAGGTTCTCCCAGCGTCTGGCCCTGGTGCTCTGCTTCTCTGCTCCCAGGCTGCCCTTCCGTGGGCATGGAGGAACCTGAGCTAAATATAAGCTGTGGAGGGGAAAATAGGGGCAGTCGGAGGAGGTTGAGTGAGAGGATCTGTTTATTTTCCCTCTGATCTCTGAGCCCTGTTATGTTTTATTGCTTTGCAAACAGGAGGTCTGGAACGCTTCCTTCCCTCCTGTGCCAGTGCAAGGTCAGCTGGGTGCATAATTCCTGCACTTGAAGGAAAAAATACCAATTATTTACACTAATGTTTTAAGAGTGGCATGAAACTGGAACTCTATTTGCTTTCTGCAGTCCAGGTTTTACCGTAGATGCTCAAATAAGCTATTTATATAAACAATTTCTGTGTATTTGCTCAGCGCCTGGGTGCACTTCCACCCTGCTGCTGAGAATTCAGATCTGATGAGTAACCTGTGGCAGAAGAGCAACTTTGATTGCAGAAAAGGTGAAGCAGGCAGGTGCTTTACGTGCAGCGGGTCTCAAGGAAGGTGAGGCACCTCCAGCACACTTGCTCCTCGCATCTGCAGAAGGATGTGGTCGCCTGCAGCCTGGCAATGCTTCAAAAGAAACCCATTTTGGGGTGCGTGGTGTTTGAGTAGCTGCGTCAGAGAACAAAGGGGCAGCACCAAGGAATGCAACTGAGATTCCTCATGGCGTAGAAAAGCCTGGTACGAGGCAAGGCTTTGAGGAAGCAGACTAACTTAAAAAAATGTGTTGAGGTTTACTCAGCTCTTCCCATCCGTCAGAACATGCCCAAGTCCTCAGTGAGGTTTCAGCTCGGAACCGAGATCTCGGACTGAGTCACGAGCAAATGTAACTGCTTGTGAGTAATTGCTGCAACCAAATGTGAGCTTGGAAAACAGGCTTTTTCTCTACTCTAAAAGCTCTGGTTTATGGGAAAAGGCAGTGGTTTTCCTTTTGTGCTCTGGCTTTCAGTTCCCTGTGTGGGTAAAAGCACAGCCACGAGTTGCGGCTTCTGCCAGTGCGTGGGAGTTTGGCACCCCCGGACACTGCTCATTGCTGCTTTCTGTCTCAGTCCTCAGCTTCTGGACTGGCTTTAGGCCTTGGGCAAATGAAACAAATTTCATCCAGCTCAGGTACATGTCTCCTTTAAAGAAATGCTGCATTATTAGCCCTACATGGACAAAACCCCTCTGAACCCTGAGGCACTGCATCCTGCTGTTCTCCATCCCCATGTGCTCTCTGTGCTGTCTCTCTGCTCCCGGGTCCCTCTTAGCCCAGGACTTGTCTGAGGATTGAGGGCCAAGGTTCAGCTGCACAAACAGCCCAGTGCCCCAGCCCTGTCCCCCAGTGCATCCCAGCGTCCTCATGGCAAACCCAGGGGTGGCACTTCCCACTGCCGTGATCCCTGACCTGCCTTTCCTGGATATTATAACTTCTTCTCCAGACCTGGCTGAGATACAGGGTGACGGGCTAGAACTCGAGTGGAATCAAAATTGCAGTTTAATTGTAAACATTTGTCCAGAAATTAATGTTTCTGAACTAATGTTTCTCTCTGACCAGTGTGTTCAGAAACAAATGACTCTCACTAATTGATTTTCCCCTGTATAATGGGAATTCTACACGTAGAAAATCAACCATGCATAATTGAAAATCCCCCTCTTTCAGCAGGTATCCACATAATCACTCAACTGATGTGTTTGCTTGTCCTCTGGCAGATATCATCTAGGAGTCACATGGCTGGCTGGAGGGGGCTAATTTCTCCAATTTTTGTTCCTTGCGCTGGATTAAACATTGAAAATCACTATAAACAAGCTTCCATGTCTAATAAATTTGCTTATCGTTCCAAACATGTACCCATGAGGAAATGTTACTGACACCTTCCTCCATTGCAAAGGTGTATTTGATACCTTTGCACCTCTGAGATCAGCAACCCCAATACATAAAACAGTTTTGAGCAACTTCCAGGAGCCTTTTAGCAGCTGATCGACGGCTCCTCCGCAGTGAAGGCAGAAGGGACTTGGCTCCGGAGCCCTTGGCTCTGCCGTGCCAAACCAAGTGCCTCAGAGCCCCAGGACCCTCCCCGCGAACTGACAGCCCGAGGGAGTGGGAGCAGACGAGAGGAGGAAGTGTAAAATCAGTTGTAAAACTGAAAGGCTGTGATTCACTGCTTCTTGTAAAAGGCAGGTGAGACCTTGCCCTGCTGCAAACCAGGTCTTGAAGGTGAGAGCAGATTTCAGTCACTTCAGGAGGGTTAGGAGCAAGTCCTGCACGCAGCTGGTGTGTAAATGGGTGTGTCTGAGGAGAGCTGTGGGGCCAGCGTGATGGTATTAGTCAATTTTGCTTCATCCAACTTCCTCACCAAACTCCTCCAGTAGCACCCACGATGGGTCCCAGCATTGTGCAGTGCTTTACAGGAGTTTCCCTGAGGTGCTTGGACCTCTCTTACCGACAGCCTGAACAGCCAAAACAAATCAAGGTTTGTTCAAAAGTCATTTTGCATCACGGCTTCTGTTCAGGAGCAGATAACCAGGTTTTATTTATTTATTTGTTTGTTAATAAAGCTGTATAACAAAGGATTTCATCATTCCAGCCATACTGAATGTAATGTGCTCGTAATAATTAATGCCACTGCTAATGGAAGATTGGAATTTTGCCTTAATTATATCATTAAGACACATTTCATGCATTTAATTGTTTCTGTAAAATGACAGCCAAGCTCTCCTGCCGCATATTTCCCATTTCCAGATTAAATTACTTCCCATGCAAGGGCAACCTGCTCATAATGGCCTCTCACAGTTTTTGCTTTCCAGGGGAAATCAAGCGGGTTTTGGTTAGATATGCCAATACTTTTCAGGTTAGCAAAGCTTTTACGTGGTGTTTGTCAATGTTAGTGATGAACAGATGCACTGAACTCTCCCTTCCTCCTTGCTGGCCTGGATTTCATGAAAATTAGGGGTGGGGGAAGGGGAAAGTGTGTCAAGAATGAACAAGAAGGTTAAAAATCAGTCACAGGCTTTATCACACACCCTGCTGCACCTGTGGGAGGTTAATTTTGGGTAAAACACACCATGTCTGATCCAAAGGCAGCAGTCTTGGAATCAGAAACTGCAGCCTCAGAGGGGATGATGTTTTGATCTTTCTAAGGGGACAGCACCAGTCAGGAGGCTCAGAGCTTCCTGTGTGAAGTTTCCTGCTTGTTCTTTGGAACTAAGCTTGTGTCTGCAAGGCCAGAATCAGTCACCCACAGCAAGCCCAGGCTCCTGGAGAGGCATCTCGCGGGTGTGTGTGAATCAGTGTGGTGCACTGTGCTCCAAACCAGGACCCAGAGCCCTCGGCAATGGTGACGCACGTGGATTTGTTTGGGATGAGTAAATACAGTTTTCACTGGACAGGAATTCACAGTTGCATCTGCAGCTCCCAGCTGCTCAGGGGGATGGGAGTGGTGTGTTCTCTCTGGTTTGTGCCTTCTCTGACTGCAGCTCTCTCCCAAATCTGTAATCATTGCTGCATAACTGCATAAAGGTAAAATTCAGGGTGAGGGTGGTAGGAAATGGGAACCTCTGCTGAAATACAGAAAATATTAAGTTTTCTTGAGCAGCATCACTGCTGGATTTTGGACCATCTGAGATAAGCCAAAACCTCCCCAAATGCCATCCAGGTGGCTATTGCTGTTTGCATGGCAAAGCCAGCAGCCCACAGCTGGAATGTAACAAAAAGCAGGTAAAGCGAGCGGAGGAATGCAAGTGGATTGTGCAGAGGGGGAACTCCCACACCAGGCGGCGAACACAGCGACTGGTGAATGCTCTGAAAACCTTTCCAAGTTGCTCCTGCAGCACTGACTGTGGGAAGCGTTTGGGAGGAGGCTTTTGTTCTCAGACCGTAACCATGCTGCCGACTTGACGAGTCCTTGACCTCAATTAGTTATGTTCGTTATATATCCCAGTGGGAATGGATTCAACTGTGTCTTTCCTTCTCTTCTTTCTTCCCATCCTTTCTTGCTTGGTGTAGGAAAGAGCTGAAGCTTGGCCAAGGCACAGATCCCCTTCAGCCCTTGCTGGGTTTTGCCCTGGGGGATCTGCGGGAGAGGTGGAGGAACCCTGTGAGCTCTGCAGTGACACAGACAACAGAAAGGAATCCACCCTGAGAAATGTCCTGCTGGACGTGCTGCACGTCTGCTTTGCCACTGGCCGGCTGGAAACCTCAAGCAAGGAACTTCACGTGTCTCTTTCTCACATATCTTAAAAGGGGTGAGGGATATTCAGGCATCAAATCCTGGTTGCATGAAGCCCACTGGGGAAAATAACTGAGACACCAGTGAAACACCAGACACAAAAAATCTAAATAAGAGGCGTGAGACGCACTGATTTCCACTGCACAAAGCAGTGCAATACCATCTCACATCTTTCTGCTTGGGAACTGAATTTCCAGTTCAATTTTGCTTATAGATTCTGTGTCTGGAGTGTTTCACCAATAAATACCTTCCTCCCACAGCCCCCTCCTTGCCGTGACTGTTAGTAACAAATTTACGTTGTGTTTCATTTCAGGTTGCCCAACAAATTTTGGAACAAAACTGAGCACCATTAATTGTGGTTCTCAGAATAAACCAACAACATCATTTATCAATGTGGCAATAACAGTGATGTTTATATTTCCCAGTCTTGAAATACTTGAATTGGAGACGACAACATTATAATTGAAAACAATGGTAATTATCTGTCTGCAAACGTGTTTTGTTGTTACGCTCAATATCTTCTTTGAAACCAGTCATGAACAGAAGTCACCATAAGCAACAATAAACTAAAAATTCATTTTCTTAGAGATCGGTGCATTGCATCTGTTGTGTGGGAAATAACTCTGATTTTTCTTTTGTTTGAGATTCCAAAATGGTCTGCGGATGGGGAGTTTCAAATCGATACCATCAGGGAAAATCAACTGCTTCTCTTTAGCTGAATTTGAAATGTTATACGATAACATGAATGTTTTTAATAGATGGATACATATGTATGTACACCTTGAGATCATTAATATGGAAACAAGATGCTGTATCAAGATGAGAAGGAAACATAACATAACTCTTCATGCTTTCCTACTGAAAATTGCCAAATGCATGTTGTCAAACTGTGGGCAACATGTTGAGTAGGGTATGAGCTGAGCACTGCCTGAGCCCAAGGAACAGCGTTCCCTCCTGGGATCAGGGCCTGGGCACTGCTCCCACCTGCCCTGTGCTCCTGGGCAGGGGCTCAGGGAGGTCTCACCCAGCCCCAGCAAATTTTGGTTGGATGGTTTTTCTGGAGCAGGCTGAAACTTGAATTCTAAAGCAAGTTCAGAGTCCTTCCTTGGAAAATAAGGTACCGTTGCAGGGCAGGGATGTTATAGATTGTGTTTTGTACATATTCCCTTTTTTATTGCTGATTTCAAGTAATACCCCCGTTTTGCTTTGCCAATGCCAGCAGGTGAGACACCTATCCCAGCTCCCAGCAGGGACAGGGACCTCCCAGCTGGACAGGGGAACCACAGAGCAGCATCTCTGGTGAGCATCACCAGTGCAAGCAAGAACCAAAAGTGAGCATTTTGGACCCTTCCAGCCTGGATTTGGGGCAGGAGGAGGCAGGCAAGAGCTTTGAAGGTGAGGTGCACCCCACAGCAGGACTCAGGGAGGGACACTTGGTGTCAGGGTGGGGTCCAGCACCAGCTCCATCCAGCCACTTTCTCCTTGGATCCTCATTTCACTGCAAGCTATCGAAATGATTCCCTTATGAACTAGTTTCTGTTGTCCTTATTAACCAAGGATTAATTAATTATTAATTAAGCAACCCAGGCTACTTATTAATTCAGCTTGTTAATTAAGTATAGGATGCTAATGAGGCAGCTTGTTAATTGAGTTGTCAGGGAGAAGTGAGGATGGAGAGGAGGATTTTTCTGCCCAGTTCCTGTAGCAGAGCCGGGAATGCGGCTCCATGTGGGGACGTTGGTCATGGGCGCTTCCTGAGCGGGGTCATGCAGCCCCAGCTTGGGAGAAGCTTTGTTTATGTTTATTCCTTTTTATTGTCAGCCCAAGACAACCTTTCGAGAAGAGACTCCAGGACTTGCAGCCCAATATTTCAGAGCCATGTGCAGGACTAAGCTGGGTAAGCATGGGGACCGGACCAGTGTGCCCAGGGGACAGAGGCATGGAGATGACCTGGAGCTGTGGGGTTTGGTGGATAGCAGTGGCCTCCTGCTTTTCTCAGTCTTAATGAGATGCACAAATGGGAATTTCGCTCCTTGAAATGCCTTTAGCCTCAGACAAGAAAGGTCTGCAATTTACAGACAACAAGAGCAAGAGGTGAACAGGAGCCCTGTGCTTTGCCAGAGCCTTGGCAGGGAGTGAGAGCCACCTCTCTCTGGTACACTGGAGCTACCTGTGGTCTGCCCCAGCCTCTGCTCCTTCTGTTTGCAGGATCAGGCCAGGATCCACTGAGGATGGAGCTGCTGTGTCTCCCTGAGCCGTGAGGACAAGCTCCTCCAGTGCTGAGGCTTTGTGGGATGGCCCCACACAAGCATCCTGCTGTGCATTAGTGCCAGGTGCTCAGGACATTTCGGTCATTTCAGGATGTTTTCTCTGGAAAGTTTGCTGATGGGCCATTTCTTGTTGCCAGCAAGACTCCAGCATCAGTGGTTTGTTCCACTGCAAATGCCATTCCCCAGGCGAGCTGAAAATAAAACCATTTCTAATCACTTCTGAAAGTTTCTGAAAAGAACTGGGGGAGGGGGAGAGCTAATGAGGAAAACACACAGCTTTAGAAACAGGAGAGCATTCCCTGAAGTCAACAGAATAAAAAAAATTCTTTTTGAATATTCATTTCTACTGAGATTTTCTATCGCTATAATTAATTTGTCACAAATACCCTGACAAAGCATTTCTGGTGGAGTGATGAAGGCTACAGGCAGAAGTTTACTTAGTCTCTTTTGAAGGAAAATAACTAGCTATCAAATAACTTTAAACTCCTAAAGCTTTTCTGGCTTGATCCTGCTTTCATTAAAGAATGCTACTTGGCTTTGAAGACATTTAAAGCTTTTGAAAAATTGTTATATGGATTTACTTTTGGTTAATTCAGTCCCCTTCTGGCATATAGGTATATTATTCACAGACACTTTGAGAGGCACTGGCTACTGGTTTTCTCCTCATGGAGAGGGACACAACAAAGCCTTTAAAGCACCCACGGAGTCATTCAGGCTCAGTTCTGCTGGTTTTCCCCTTCCTTCCTGCAGTAACTTGGGGTCCTTGGGGCCTTTACCCAAAGTAAAAGATTTCTGACAGCAGCCCAACAGCAAATCAATGCTGAATGTCCTGAAAGACTGACATGTAGAGACTCCGCCTCCTCAGACTGGATTGGGATCCCTGCTTCGGTCACATCAGATCAGATCCCTGCTGGGCCAGCTGTGGTCAGCGTGGGGAATTCAAGTCTTCAAGGTTTCCTCCTTTGTCTTGCTACCTCCAAATTTCTGCACGATGACAGGACATCCTTGCAGGACCCAGAAACTGACTCAAAGCAGCAAAAATATCTGTTCAATGGGAGAAGGATCAGACCTGATTCTGTAATCATTCCCCACCCCAAGGAGCACCAGTTCAATAGGATTGCTCATGTAAGGAAGCCTTCTCTGATGTGAGTAATCATGGCAGATTCTGGCCCTGAGTTATTTCATGAAACCGTCTCAAGCTCAGGAGAAAGCTGCATGACTCAGACCTAGCTTTAAAAAATAAAAGTTTTAAATCCCAAGTTAGGATGTGCCATTTGGCTCCTGCTGAAGTTGGTCTAAAAAGGCAGCACTGAATAATAAAAAAGATCAAGCTTTTGATGTTAAATTGCATGTTCAAGCATAAAATCCAGCCTTGATGATGAAGCTTAGCCTGGCTTATTTCACTCGGGCAAAGACACTAAACAAGAACCTTACACTCTTTCTCACTTAGAGGAAATGTCTGTGCATTTAAAAAAAGCAAAAAAAAGTTTTGACAGATAAGTAATTAGGAAACATCTGGCCAAACTGAAGGCAACAGAAGTGATTCCAATCAAAGGTGGTTCAGTGAAAGCTTTTCATCTCGGCTCCAACAGAAACAGCAAACTTAGCACTTAAAAAAAATATATATAAAATTCCAGTTTCTGATGAAGTGTTAGAAAGTCAGAGAGCAAGAAGTGCAGAGACAACCACCCGGCCCAGGGCTGCGAGGAGGAGGAGGAGGAGGAGGAGGAGGGAGAGCCCTGGCTGGGCACAGGATGAGGTGAGTGCCAAGGGCCCGGAGGCTGGGGCAGTGGCATGGTGCTTTGGATGGAGCTCCCAGCGTGGCTCCAGGGCTGAGGTGTCCCTGCAGATGCTGGCTCCAGGGCTGAGGTGTCCCTGCAGATGCTGGCTCCAGAGCTGAGGTGTCCCTGCGGATGCTGGCTCCAGGGCTGAGGTGTCCCTGTGGTTGCTGGCTCCAGGGCTGAGGTGTCCCTGTGGTTGCTGGCTCCGGGGCTGAGGTGTCCCTGTGGTTGCTGGCTCCAGAGCTGAGGTGTCCCTGTGGTTGCTGGCTCCAGGGCTGAGGTGTCCCTGCAGATGCTGGCTCCAGGGCTGAGGTGTCCCTGCGGATGCTGGCTCCAGGGCTGAGGTGTCCCTGCAGATTCCAGCTCCTGCACGGTGCTGTGGGGTCCCTGCAGCACTGCTCCGTGTGCCCCTACCCGCAGGCACCCCGGGGCAGGTGAGGCTCCTGCCACTGGGTCTGCGTGGGTGCCTGAGGGGTCACTGCTGTCCCCCTGTCCCATCCCTCCTTCTCCAAAGCTCCGTGGGAGCTGTGCGCAGAGCAGTGGAAAATCCTTACTGGGGATTTGGGGTGAGGGATGCTCCCTCTCAGTTTTCACATTGCACGGTGTTTCAAAGAGCTTCTCCCACATTTAGTGAACATTGGTGATTTGGAGGCTGCATTAAAAGAAATCCCAGGATTCTGTGGGTGCTTCCTCTCTGAACGGGAAGGACTTCAGTGGGCTCCCTCAGAGGCAACGTGTTCTCATGGTGTTCTGGCTGCTGTGTGCCTGCTGGAGATAGCCCTCCAGGCTGCTTTCAATTTCAAACAGGCTTCATTCTGAGCTTTTGGGAAAGGTTTTAGATATTTCTTTTTCTTCAAGTTGGCAGATTTACACTTCCTATCCAACCTCTTCAGCCCCCGTGGCCCTTCCCATGGCGTTCACACGTGGGTATCCCAGCAGGGGTGGGCAGGACAGCCACCTCCCCTGTTTGCAGCACTCAGAATCAAACCTTGGTGTCAGTGGGGGCTGTTGCTGTTTAAACTGCCCCTTTTGATAATTTTAACATGCCAGAGTAAAAGCCCAGAGCAGAACTCGCTGCTCACCACCCAGCTGCAGCCCTGAGCTCCGCAGGGCAGGGCAGGAGGGGCGGCATGGCCCTGGAGGGGGGACAGGAGTGGGAGAGCTTTGAGATGTCCCTTTGCTGTCCTGCCCCGAGAGGAAGGAGAGGCAGGAGAGGATCCTTGCTCCAGCACAGCAGCCATTTTAAGCTGCTTCTTGCACAGCTGGAAATCATTGTGAAGCATCAGCTGCCAAGGGGAGTTAGGAGATTTGGCAGGATTCAGAGGGAAAGAGGTAGCAGCTAAGTCATTTGTGAAGAGTAAATGCTTCAAAGGCAGAGTGAGGGGCCCTGCTCACTGGCGGTGCCAGCGTGGTCCCGCTTTGCCCAGCCCCAGGGCGGGAGGGAGCAGGACCCAGCAGGGCACCCACAGCTCTTGAGTTGCTTCTGATCTTCATTCCTCAAGCCTGTCCCCATCACAGACAGCTGGAATACCTTCCAACTGGGATGGAATTATTGTTGAGTAAGGAAATATGTGCTCTGTAACCTCACTACAAAAAGCCTTTGTAAAGCACGAACAGGAAGTGTACAGTATATTTCTTTCCAAATTAATTGCTATTATTTTGATTAAAACACATTATCATATAAATATTTGATTAAGAATGTGATTAAATCTTTCTTGCTCATGAACTGTGACAACTTTAAAGTCTAACCTTCTATAGCTTGGCATCACATCATTATTTTTCTCATTAGCTACGTTTGATAATTCGATCTCATAATATGCTTTGCCATTTGGAACCTTCCTTTGTGTGCCAAGTTCAAATCAATGCTGTTAGTTATTTGTGCCACTGCAGATAATTAAAGAAAAATTAACAGCAATTTAACCCTGCAGTCTGGCTGTGGGTAGAGGAGTGTTCGAGAAGGGGAGCAGATCACAGAGCACAAGTCAAAGGGGTTCTTCTGCCCATTGTGTTGGTGCAAAGCTGGCCAGGAGCAGTGTGGGAAAGTGGAGGTGTCTCCTGGAGGCTCCAGGAATTCAGAAAGTCCCTTTCCACCAGGTAAAGCCTTGGGGCATCACAAGCAGGGTGAGCAAACTTGCTGTGGACTCTTATGAATGGGTAAAGTGGGGAGCAGTTGGGTCTTGGGTGTGTGGGGAGGAGAAGCAGAGGAGCCCCAGCTGAGGCTGTCAAGGGGTTGCTCTGAGTGGAGCAGTCTCCCTCTCCCCCAGGACACCTCTCCCTGGGATTCAGGTGCTGCCCTGGCCCCTTCCCCTGGCTCCAGGCTGTTACTTTGGGTAGCTCAGTGTGCTGCAGCCTCCCCCCGTCCCTCAGCAGGATCAGGCCCTCTCAGGCTGTCTGGAGGCAAAGGATGCCTCTGTCTCTCCCAGCTCACTGCAAACAGCCAGAGCCCACTTTCCTAATTTAAACTGCACACAAAAGCTTGCCTTACATGGTCACGGATGCTATTTTTAGGTCCGCCAATTAATCCAGCTCCGTTTGAGCTGGATTAGAAATCACATACCCCCTTAATTATAGGTGTATAAACTCCAGACTGGCAGCTGTTTTGACATTCTCAGCTGGGAAATTTGCCCTAAACAGCCGTCCCCTCCCTGGTGCGGCAGGATTGAGGCCTGGGGCTGCTGCCTCCGTGCCCATCTGCTGCCGTGGCACCGCGCCTGCTCCGGCGCTTGGACGCCTGCCCTGGGACACAGGTGCCAGGCAGCAGCGAGCTGCGATGGGCAGCCTCCCTCTTTCTTCTTTTTCTTTTTTTCTTTATCTTGTTTTTTTCCCCCCCTCTGTAGGAAAATCTCCCCTGGTTCCCCAGGATCTTTCTTCCTGCTCTGGACATCTGCCAGAAAGGAGAAGGAGCCGGTGCCAACGCGCTTCCGACGTGGGGTCTCCATCAAGGGCTGCTGGACATGCCTGCCCCACACGATGGGCAATGGGGGCAGCTCCTGGCACTGCCAGAATCGAGCCTCTGTGCAGGGATGCTGGCCTGGCATGGCTCAAGCTCCCATGCCCAGCAGTGGCAGCCCATGAGGTGCTGCCTATGGCAACGCTCTGTGCCCATGGCTTGTGCCCCGTGCCATGGGGCTGCTGTGCACCTCGAACCCCACAGCTGCTGCTCTGGCTGCTCCAAGGGTGGCACGTTGCCCCTCTCCCTGCCAGGGTTCCTCTCTGGGGACAGGGACGCCCAAGTGAGGAGCTGCCTTTTTATTTTAATATGGTTGGGGGAGATTTTACAGCTGAATGCCCATAGAACTGCCCATTTCTAACCCCGCAGTGCTGCTGACTGCTGGGTTTCTGGCAGGAGCCCACTGACACCCAAAGCAAAGAGGAAACTCCAGAGAAAGTTCCCTGGGGACCCTCCCTGGGACGGGGCTGTGTCCAGCCCAGAGGCAGGAGCTGTCACTGGAGACCACCCTGTGGCACCTCCAAAGGCCCCACACGTGGGGCAGGGCAGGACCAGAGGGTCAGACCCTGCGTCACCGTCCCCATCCCAGCCGGGGACGCTCCCGGTGCAGCTGCCGGAGCTTCGCTGCTAAATGTGGCTGTGGCCAGGGCAGCCGGGAAGGTCCCGGGCTGGGCCATACCTGAGCAGTGAGATAAAGCCCCAGCAGTGCTCAGACAGTGCCACCCCTGTGGGAGGGTCCCCGCGGGTCCTGCTCCAGCTCTCCACGGGTTTAATGCCCAGTGGTCATCTTGGTTCTTTTCTTCTTCCCTAGGAGCTGGAAGCTGGACAATAACAAGTGGCACGAGCACTGTTTGATCCTAACAAACGCTTTTTTGTTTCAGTGTTGTATCAAATGCTTTTGAGCCTAGTGAACAAAGTGCCCTCTCGCTGGAGCTCGGTGACTCTTCCCCCCCTTGCTGTCTGGCAGTGTCAGCAGCATCAGCACAGGACAGTCCTCTGTCCTTTTCTTGAGAATCTCACTGCGCCTCTTGGATCACATTAAATTTCGTGTCTATGTTGAAGTCTGGCACAGTGCATCTCGTGGGACAGCCCGACGACCAGGCACGGGCTCCCAAAGGAGTTTTTCCATTGAAGCTGCAGCCATATACATTTACTCCTGATGTTTTCCACTGCCCACTGGAAAAAAGCCTGTGTTACTGCTGCCAGGGCTGCCCTCCGAGAGGGAGAGGTTCAGTGCTGTGTTTGTGCATTTGGCTGTTGCCTGCAAGCAAATCTCTTCCCTGGCACAAGCACATGCAGGGTTCAGTGGGGAGCTGCCCCTGCCCCAGGGCTGCCTGAGGGGTGCTTTATGAAGCCAGGGGCCAGAGCAAGTGGTGAGGATGGAATGAGCTCATTTCCCAAGTCAGCTCTGTGGCTGCCTAGGACAGGCCAGCTCTCCCAGCTGACAGGGACATCCCAGGGGTGCCAGAGGAGCCCCAGGACACTCTGGGGCCCAAGCAAGAGGCACAGGGACAGGCACACACTGCTGCCAGCTCCTGCTCCTCAGCAGAGAGCTGGAAGGGAAACGGGAGGATTTCCCGAGCTTTGCTGCTGCTGGTCAGACCATCGATGCCCTGGCAGAGCATCAGTCCCACCTGTGTCCTTACAGAGCTGTGTGGAAAGAAACACGTGTCTGGCAGGGGTGGGGAAGGGGAAAGTGGAGGTACCTGCTTTTATGGGCTTTGGGAACTCGTAAAAGCTTTGGTGGAGTTCTGGGAGAAGGCTTTTAGGCTCATCTGACCCAACCCCTCGGCTCTGAGGTGCAGGGGCTGCTTCCTTCCCCTGCCTTGCTGCAACTCTTTGGTGGGTACGAGGCTTCCATTGCCATGGGCAGCAGAGCAAGAATGCAGGGAGGTTGGAGCAGGAAAGATTCGTGTCTGACAGAGGTTTCCCAGAGTGATTCACAGGGCAGCAACTCTGCCCACCCTCATCCCACTGCGAGGACATACCTGTGGTGGATTCCTGAGGCACCGAAACCATCCTGCAGAGAGGGCATTGTGAGATATCACTGTGAATCACCCCAGGGTGTGAGGGCTTGTCTCAGTGTCCCTGTCCCCACGCCCCACCTGGAGAACAGCTCTGCCAGCTGAGAGTTGAGCAATGGGGCGACAAACCTGAGGCTCAAATCTTCCTGTCCCTGTGCCATCCGTCCTTTAGCACAGCCCACGGCCACTCTGTGCTAAGAATAGTGAGAAAACCAAGTGGGGGGAGTGAATTTACAAATCTGTGCAATGGGAACTGTACAAAGACCTACAACTTCATCTCAGCACAGTGACCAGCACCAGCCAGTCCTGATCACGTCCAGCCTAGGACAGCAGGATGTGGATGCTGCTCGCAGCACTCAGAGCCATCCAAATTCCTCTTGTCCACTGCCAAACCAGTGGAGAAACCGGCTGTGAGGTGAGAGAGGCCCTGCCAGCCCGCTCTGATACCTTCAAGTTCTCTCAATAGCCAGCAGGAACCACAATTAACGTCTGCTGCAATTTCTTCATTATCATAATGACAGTGCTCAGCAAAATAGACGGGAGACGTTGGCGGTGACGCCCAGATGCTGGAACCATACGATGCCACATGGAAAATCATGGCGTGGTATAAAAAC
Source organism: Dryoscopus gambensis (assembly GCA_013389985.1). Classification (NCBI taxonomy): domain Eukaryota; kingdom Metazoa; phylum Chordata; class Aves; order Passeriformes; family Malaconotidae; genus Dryoscopus; species Dryoscopus gambensis. Next base: position 140,261 of record WEIT01040754.1, on the reverse strand, counting down.
CCGGCTTTCATATGGTACAGCTGCCTCTACATAATGCCCTTGTAATTTATCAGTGGATGGCATCTGGTTCTTTCCTGTCATTCTTCGACTTCCAGACAACCATAATCTCAAGTGTCTTAATAATAACACAGACCTGCCAGACAGGGCAGGAGGGAGGGTGGAGAGGGGGTGGGGAGCAAAATTGTTCCTTTTGTGCTGTTCAACCCAAATTAGAGGGGAAAACCAGAAAAAGGGAGGTCTGGTGGGGGACTGGGAGTGCTGGAGGGGGGGCTGGGGTGGCACAGCAGGTCCTGGAGGAATCTGCATAAGGGGCACCTTGCAAAAGCCATTGCTTTGGTATCGAGGTCTGGAAGGGCTTCCAGGCAACTGCTCTTTCTGGGGCAAATTTCCCCGTGTAGGTTTAAAGAAAACCATTTGGCTGAGGGTGCAGTTCGAGTGTGTGCACAGCGGGGGTGCAGGGTGGCACCCTGGCAGAGCTCAGCCTGCAGCCTGGGGCTGCACAGGATGGAGGGACAGTGCTGGGTCCTGCAGTGGCTCCACAAAAAAGAAGTGCTTAAAAGGGTTTGAGACGGGAGCTTTGCCTTAGGAGCTCTTTCAGCCATGCTGCTGGATCCTGCAAAGCTGTGCCAGTGCCAGGCTGCCCCGGTGTCCCTGTCACAGAGGGCTCTCCTGGCACTTCTTCCCATCCCCTGGTGCTCACGGGAGTGACTGAGCTGTGACACCTACAGCAATTTTGGGGTGTCTGGGGGTGGGCAGCCCAGACCTGGTGTGCAGGGGGTGTGAGGAGCTAAACCTTTAAAATCTGTCACAAGACTGGGAGCATGAAATGTCTGCATGCCCAACGCATCATCGCCCCAGGTGCGTTAATCTCCTGCTGCATCTCCCATTGGAGTCAGGGGAAATCCCTGGCGTAGGGCTGAGCCCTGAGTGTGAGTGACTCTGCAGAGAGGGCCTGCAGGTGCAGGGCCAAAACCGTGCCCGGGTTACACAGGTGTAAACTCACTGACAGCTCCGGGGTTGGGTAGAGCTTGCTTTGGGGGACAGAGCAGCGCCCAGTGCCGATGGCTCTGCGGGTCCCCACACCAGTGGCTCGGTGGTGGCCCAGCCCCTGCCCATCCCCAGCGCACTCTGGGCCCCCGCAGGGGCTGTGGGATGAGGGATGCAGGATGCGGGATGCGGGCCGTGGCAGGCTGCCTGTGCCACCACGAGATGGCGAGCGAAGGAGCCTCTCGGCAGGGCTGTCCCGGGGAAAGGGGCTCGGCTCTCGGAGGCACGGGATGGCTCAGCCCGGTTTCCCGCAGCCAGGGATGAGAGGAGGGTGGGGAGCACGTATGGGGACATCCACGGCCGGGCTGGGCGAGAATAAGGACGCTTGAAGTTATGCAAGCAGGATCTGGGAGAGCATGGCAACACGTCCCGTGGCTGTTCGTACCCCCTGGGCACCCCCGTTTCTGACAGGCTGAATCTCCAAGGGAAGGGTGGCTTCCTGGTCCCCTCTCCATCCCCGGACTGTCAGGATGACCCCCTGCTCCCCCACGTCCCCAGCAGCTGCGGGGAGCGGGGCAGAGCCAGGCAGGAGGGATGAATGGCGCATGAGGGGCACCTGGAGGGTGGGCAGGCCCTGTGATAAGGAGCAGGGGCAGGAGCCCTGGCTGGGAGCTGCACGGGGGGCAGGAGGAAGGGGTTTCCCGGCTGTGATGGAGAGTGTTGCTGCACGGAGGTGGGTGTTGGGGCTGTCTCAGCCCGGGGGTGGGCAGGCCCTGAGTGAGCCCCGTTGTAGGGAGGTGGGGATGATGAACAGGATGACGGAGATGGAGACCAGCAGGGCTGAAGTTTTGCTCATCCGATTCTTTTCCGTGACTCCTCCCTGTCCTGCCCTCTGGGTGTTCTGCCCCTGTGCATGCACAGCCTTTGGGCTGTGAGTCTTCTGGTCCTGCCCGATTTGACCCGGCAGGAGGGTTTGGGCCACCCCTGAGCCAGAGTGGTTCCCACCTGCCCCAGTTTGCAAAGCTTCTTCCCCCTGGATATTTCTGCTGGAAAAGTCTCATGTGGAAACCAACTCACAGTTCCCCTGGGAAGGATGTCTGCAGGAAGGGCTTCTTGTTAAATGCGAGCACACAGAGATTGTGTGTGAGCCGTGGGAACACCTCCCCAGTGCTGCTGATGGGTGGCAGTGCCACGGCTGCCACTCAGCAGGCTCCGGCTGCTCTGGGACCTCCAGAGCCAAACCTGGGGCAGCCGAGTGGGCAGCGGAGCCCTCTTATCCTGCAGCACCACAGGAATTACTTTGCTGCTCTATTGAGACAAACGAGGGTGGTTATGAGAGCCACTTTACAGAGGGGATTAGTGCTCCAGCGCTCCTCCCGGGGCAGCCTGACCTGCAGACCTGTTTTCACAATTTGTGTCAGCCCAGAGTATCTTGATTTCATTTTTTTTTTCCTTTAGTGCCCAGAAACTTCTGGTTGGTTTGTCCTTTTAAGATAGGAGGGGAGTAGAGAGATGTGTTATTTTGCCCTGCTCTCTCTGTTTGTACAGTAAGAGATAAGTTCCATATTATGTAAACAATCAGACAATATGTGCTGAACTGGATCTATTGGTACTAGCTGGGACAGCTTTATCTTGGGAGGGTGCCTGGGTGGGAGGAGATCCCTGGCTGGAATGAATGCGGATGATGCCAGCTTCACCTTGGAGATGAAGTTTGTTCAGGCTTGCATTAAGCTCTTGGGCAGGAATCCAGAGGTGAGGCACCTCTCTGCTGTGTCCCTTGAGGTTCCCGGGGTTAGACATCGATTCTAGAAGGGCTCCACTGCATGGGCAAGGCACTGCAGTTGAGCCACAGAAACAGGTCTGCTGCTGTGCTGGGGGAGTTCAGCCTCCCGTGAAGGAGGTTTAGGCTGGTGCAGGCTGTGCCAAAGCAGGTTTGTGGCCTGGGACACTGAAGCCCCAGCAGCGTGGTCCCTCCTAAAAGGGTGCACACTTGTGTGTTCACAGGAGGACTTCTGGCACCACGTTGAACTTGTCTTCAGTGGTAACTCTCTGAAAAAAGGTGTACCTGTAACACAAACAAAGCAGCCCGTTACAGAACCCCAAATCCTGCTTGCTTTCATGCAGAGTTGAGCTTGAGTGACCCAAGCCAGCCTGCCCTGTGCCAATGCAGTGTCTGTCCCGGCTGGGTGGGCACCCAGCAGTGAGAAGGGACTTTGTGCTGCTTGGTGCCTCAGTTGCTGGCCTGGACTGGAGGGTGTTTGGGTCTCTGCTGGAGGCACAGGTCTCCCTGCAGCCTTTTGAAATCCTGCACGGTCCTGTGCACCACCAAACACGCCCAGGGCACTGTGTGCAGTGTTTGGGTCAGGTCTCCTTTGGGGCTGCATTCCCTAAGTTCTGTGCCACCCCTGAGCCCACAGGCAGCAATCCTGGGAAGGATCTGGTGTATTTGGAAGCATTTCCCAGTGTGTCTTCAGTGCGTGGACTGACAAATGCTTGCAGCTCTGCTTGGATTTCTTTCTCCCAAGAAGCTTTCAGCTGGGCTGCCTGTCCCTGCTCACCACAGCCTCAGCCAGCCCTGCCTCTTCCTTCTCCCTGGCTGCCTCCCAAAGCCAGACCACCACTAAAATCAACTGGTTTTGCTCTTGGGGCAGTGGGAGCTCATGAGCCTGGTGTGCTGCTGCGATGCTTTGCCCCCCCAGCCTCACCATCACTGCTCTGCAGCCCCCTCCTCACACAGCAGAGCCCCCCAGGCCAGCACAATCCCTCTGATTCCTGCAAAACTGGCACAGCCTGCCCTGGTAATTTGCAGGAGAGGCTGAACACAAACAAAGTCGATGTGTCCATGGGTTTGTTGAACAAATGGCGTGTGTTGCCCTCTGAGAGGAGTGTTTACCTTGGTGGTTGCAGCGCTGGCTCCGTGCACACAGGTGAAATGTTCCTGGGCCAAAGTGCAGCCTGGACAGCAGGAATCCAGCAGTGGGACAACAAACACGTTACGCCAGCGGCTGAGCTGGAGCTGCATTCCTCAGTGTTTTTGCTTGGCGTGGGTGTCCCTGGGATGGAGGGGGAGCTGCCAAGAGGCCCCTTCTCTTAATTAAAACAAAAGTGTAGTTAGGCTTTATCGGGTTCAGTGTTAATTAACCCGCAGGGATAAAGTCAATAATTTTAGAGCTGCCTCTTTTCTGGACCTGCTGGTTGTATTTTTGTGGTCAGTCTTGTAGTTGCCTCTTTCTGCACTGATTTCCTGTCCTGTTGATGGAGGTGTTGGGTGAGAGGGACCTCAGGAGGGCTCTGGTCTGGTCTCAGAGCTGTTGCCAGGGCTGCTTTGGGTCAGCTGTGCCTTGGCCTGGACACGTCCAAGGACAGAGCCTCCTCAGCCTCTCGGGCAGTCTCTCTGCATCGCGCCAACCCTCCAGGAGAAACCTCCCCGATGTTCACCCCGAGCCTCCCCGGGCGCAGCCTTGGCACAGCCCTGGCACCACAGGATGTGGGGCTCTGCTCGTCCAGCCTTGCCAGTCCCCTCTGCCTGTTCCCACCTCTGGAGCAGCTGGAGTGAGGCAGCCTGGGGGTTGCTAGTGAGACACGTATTTTTCCAAAGAAATACATATTTCCATAAAAACAAACCCTGCTGGCCTGGGTCAGCCCTGAGGTCTGCTCAGCCCCTTCCTCACAGGTAGGAGACTGCAGATGTCCCACAGCTTGGAAATGAAACCTGCCCCGAGAGGAAATGCCTTCCTGGTGCCCAGCTGGGAAGCCTGAACATTTTTGTCCCTTTTTGAAACATTTATTTTGTAAAATGTGGCTTATCCACCATTTCAGCTGAAGCTGGAGCGATGAATGCTGCTGGGAAATGGAGTTTGGATCTGAACATTTCCTCTGTGAGCTCTGGAGGGGTGGTGGATCTTTATCTCTCTTCAGTCTCCCTTGGCAACATCTATTTACATGGCTGCACAAGCTGCTGAAATAGTTACTTCACCCTGGTCTTTTGTTTTGTTTCATTGGAAACCAATATTTTGGCCATGTCAAGGCTTGAATTCTTTTGTGGCATGTTTAATCCAGGTTTAATGGCTTGCTCTGCTCCCAGAGGTACAAAACCAGATAGAAATAAACACAGGGAAGGAACTGATGAGATGTAAAAGGAACCGGGGTGGGGGAAAAAGACCCCAAAAACCTGAAGTATCAGCAATTTGGCAGAAAGCCTCTATGATTTTCTTTTTTAATATGGCTCATGAAACTTCATGAATCTCCGTTTAAAAAGGAGGGAGATGGTGTCAAAGCCTTTGGTGGCTTTGGCACTATATATACCTACCCAAGTAGATATTTATTTGTATGGGAGCCTGGAGGGGAATTTCACTTGCTGCCTTATCAGCCTTATCTGCTTCTGCCCTGAAGGCAAAGTGGTGATGAGTGTTTTCTTCTCTTTTATCTGTGTACCTGCCCTAGCGATTGGCCAGAAGGGATGGGGGATACTGTGGATCTCTAAACAAATCACTTTCTCCCAATATGCATAATTTACTAAGTGATATAAGGAATCAGTGTTACCAGATTGCTTATCAGCCTGATAGGGTGCTGCTGCTCCCCTTGCAACGTCCACACCAAATCTAAGCAGGGTCTCTTGGAAAGCTTTTATCTCGGATTGATTTTCAGCTAAGATAGGCATTATCTGCACAAAATAAATGTTTTTTGCCCTGTAACCCGTGGTGCTGTTACAGACAGGGCTGCCAAAATCAAGCCAGGCAAAGGGCCAGTGTGCATTTGCCTCTGGGGCTGGGCTGGGCAGGCAGCAGTGCTGCTCTGTGAGCCAAGCTGCAGCTGGGTCCTGCTGGGCTGCTCAAACCTGCCTTGTTCCCTGTCACTGCTCTGTCATCTCCCTCGAGCTCCCCGTGTACTCCCAGCACTCATCCCACCTGGAAAATGCTTGTCTTCCTCTTCTCCTTCCCCCAAGCCCATGTGGGTGCAGCCCCAGGAGGCACCATGGGCTACCAGGCTCAGGACAGTTTCTCCTCTCCCCCATATTCCTGTTCCTCCTCGCTTCCCACTGGTGCCAAGGGGCTGGGGGAGTCTGAGCCTCACCCCACGGGGACCCCATCACAGCTCCACGATCTCGTCTTGTGCCTGGCAGCACATCCTCGGCCCTGACACAGGATGACCTGGCCTAAATAATGGATTACAAGAGCCGATCTCGCTGTGCAGATCATTTTGCTGGCTTTGTAAAGTTAATCAGTTTACATGTTGCCATTAGGTCAGGAAAGCTCCGTTTACCTTAAATAATTAATCAAGATCAATTAAACACGGGGTAATTGTGAAGAACAGCAAAAGGCAGAATGACCCTCATTTCTTCCCGTTTATCATGTTTAGACAACCCAGTGAACAGCACATCTTGCAGAGCTTGGGCAGTGAGAGAGTAACTTACATTCGTGTCTGTGATGACAGCTCTATCCTGAAGGTTTGACCTAATTACTGCGTCTTGTCTCGACTTCTGTCTGGGAGTTATTGTTGCTGTCATTGTGGCAAACGCAGCTAACAAAAACATCCAGTGGTCCCATTAAAATATCAGCCTGGTGAGTCGGCTCTGCTGTGCAAGTGCAAATGAATGTTTCTGAATTTCTGAAAAATTTTTGGTGACTTATCGCATCACTTTGAAATTATCCTCCAAGAGTTCTAATGAGTATTTTGTTTGGAGGATGCATGAAAAGACCAGAGAAGAAACTTCTTGAAAATAATTCTATCATGTACTTGATAATTATTAAAATCCCAATACCCCCTAGGAGGAAACAGAAATGCCTCTCTCATAGGAGGACTTTACAGAGGCTGAGAGTTTTGGCCCTTTTAGCTGATCTTGGAGCTGCTTGGACATAACTTACAGTAGTTTACACAGATATTTCTTGGGCTGTTTATTGTGTAAAGAAGTTGGTTGAACGTGGCAGCAGCCAGTACAGAAACTGGTGAAAAGGGGCACGGTATGTCCCAGTGACACAGCTTCAGAGAAGCCCTTTGGAGGGAGGTGGGGGCTGCAGGGCCAGTGCAGGATGTTCCTGGAAGGAGCCCGTTTCCTTCATTTCCACTAAGTCACAAAACTTGTTTTTCTATTCTGAGAATCATCAGCACAAAGGGACCACAAAGAGTTTAAAAGGCCTTCCTTCGGCTGCCTTGTGAGGAAGCTCCTTGCAGTGAACTGGCAAATACCTGCTGGTGGCTGGCTGGGCTCCTCCCAGAGCTGGGGCAGGATCAGGTGAGGGTTTCCAGTCCTCTTACCTGGTGTAAGAATTACTTTAGGATGGTAATCTCTCTGGCCCTGACTTCCAGGAAGAACAGCAAGTCCCTGAGCCATGGGGACTCAGTGATCTTAAAGGTCTTTTCCAACCTAAATGATTCCTTGGCAAGCTTTGAGAGCAACTCAGACTTGCACGATATTGTAAAATAGGGTCTTTTTTTCAAAATGGGAGACTCTTATCCCAAAGAAGTGAAACCAGATAGTTACTTGCTCAGAAGGGTGTGCTCAGAGTTGAACAGGCTAGACATGAATTACTGCTCTAAAACAATCTCTTCTGCTACCCTTCAGTCTCACAGAGCCTGACTGTGGTCTGTTGTGACAGTTTTGCTCATTCTTTGTCCTCAGAAATGGCATTTTTATATGGATGCATCTACAGATGATCCATTATGAAAAGAATTCTGCAGTGATAGCTCAGTGTCCTTTTCGCTTCTGATGGGGAAATTGCAGAGGGTGTTTTTGGCTGTAATTCCTGGAGATCAACATGTTAATGAAGTAGCCACTGAACTTTGGTTTGGATGTTGCAATGTCCTCGGGCTGTAGCACTTATCTGGATTACTCTTCAGAGGACCCATATCCTGTCTGCTCCACAGGGAGGTTCATAGGACAGTCCATAAATCCTCAGCAGTGCACACAATGGATTTTGTCTTAATTTATAATCCACCCGCAGTCACAGCACACTGCTAACTTGTTGTTGATGTGCCTGCTGCACTGACATAACCTATGTGCAATGGACACTGAGATCTCTCCAGGCAGTCGTGGTTCCCCTCCAGCCTGAATCCCCCTTCCCAGCAGCACAGCACAATGGTTTAATACGCCCAAGGCCTGGAAATATTTATGCTACAAGGATCCTGGGCTGAGCGTGGCTGATGTTTGTCCCCGTGTTGTGCACACTGTGCAACAGCAACAAGCCCTCAATTCCAGGAGTCTCAGCACTGGGAGGAACCCGGTTCTGCACATAGCCAGGCTGCAAACCTTCTGTTAACAACAAAACCTCCAAAGTCAGTGACCCTCTTTGTTCAGAGGGTCCTTCTCTGAGGTGCTTTGGAGGTTCAGGGATAAAGGAGTACTTAGCACTATAACCAGAAGCTTGGGGGAGGAGAACAGGCAGTGTTGGGAGCCCTGGATGAGAGCAAAGAGTTAATTTGCACCACTGGTTGCATGACAGCCCCCATCTGTCTGTGCCTTCCCCTCCAGCACTTTTCTCCATTATTTCATCAAAGCAACAGGCATGGTTTTAATTTTCCATGACTTGCTTATGAAATATGATCCTTGCTGTAATAAAGAAATGATTTGGTTTGTAATGGATACATAAGAAATCAATTTCCTATTTTTAAATTAGGTGGGATTAACAATGAAGCAAACAATAAGCAGAGCAAGGGGGGAAGAAGGATGGGAGAAAGACCTGGCAGCCCCCGGTCAGGGCTGGCTGCACTTGGACGTGTTAAACTGCATTTGTTAATGGCTTCACCAAGGCAGCCACAGCTGTAGTGGTTCTTCCAGTGTGTATTCATTTTATGCTTTAAAATCATGGCGTTGAGAAGTTTGCTGGAGATTCATGAGTTTCCTTCTGCCTGGCAGTGACATTTAGGGTCCAGCATGGTTTCTGTTCAAATTCATAGTTCAAAATAATCAGCACCATCATAAGTGTCTTGGAAACAGGCGCCCTCCCTGGCCTTCCTGCTGTGCCTGCAGCAGGGACAGCATCCATGCTCACCCGGACCAGGAGATTGGGAGCTGCTCTCCAGCAACTGGAACAGAAGCAGCTTCCACTGTCTAAGGGTGTAGCAGTATGTGAGAGCTGCTTGTTTGGAGATGGAGCAGCCGAGTGACACAGCCTGCAGGGAGTTCTGTAGCTGTCATTGCCAGAAACCATCTGGTGCCCCTCCTTTACCTTCCTCCTACAGCACTGAGCAGGGCTGCCTGGGGGCCCCCAGGCCAGGCAGTTGCCAGCAGCCCCACAGCCCTGCACAAGACTAATCAGTCCAGTCACCTTCCTGGCAGCTCTGTGCACTGTGTCCCTGAAAAGGGAGCACTTTGCAGTCCTTGCTGTAGTGAATATTCCCAGTGCCTGGTAATTCTGTGCTGGGTGCCATGTGCTCCACCTGTGCTGGCAGAGCAGTCCATCTGGTGAGGTCCATTGCAGGGGTCTGAGGGGCACAGGGATTAACCTTCAGCCTCTCAAGATGCTCTGTGTGCTTTTTTTATCCCCTGGGTTCCCTGGGAAATTCAACTCCTGTGTAGCACGAAGTGGGCATGGTGCTCGCAGGGCATGTGCAGGGGGCCTTTGGGCTGCCCAGTCACAGACATTTGCTCCAGGACACAGTTCCTTGGAGCTGCAGGAGTCTCAAAAGGCAGATTGCCCTTTAGACCTTGGACTGCAGACGGCTGATCCAGGTTCCTGCCAAGCCGCACTGAGCCCTGCCGGCGTGTTTTTGTGTTGTTGACAGATGTGCTGTTACCCTGCTTTCCTACATGTGCAGGGAGCTCAGGGATCACAGTGTCCCTGGAGCTGTCAGCTTGGAGGGTTTTGGGGGTGGGGAGTGGTCCTGAGGGCACTGAGCCTGTCTGAGTCTGTCCCCCTCAGCAAATCACCAAATTGCAGCGTGGACTTGCCAGAGCTGCTCTTCTGGTGCCAGCGACTCCTCCTGGCCCAGCTCCACACTTGTGCTAAGTGGCTTTGGAGCTGCCCCAGGGGTCTGTCATGGGTTGGAATTAAGAGTTACATTTGGCTGGCTGGTCTGTCTTTCCTTCCTGGATGCGATTGCTTTTTTTAGCTTATCTCGGTTCTGCATGGGTTTGTGAGTTCCTGCTGAAGTCTCTAACAAGATTTGTATGGTGGCTTCTTTTTCCTCCAAGCAATCATAATTTGGCCAGAAATAAATGTCTGCAGAAATCTTTTTAAAGTCTCTCCCTCATGTAGGTTTCTGCAGCCTTCTTGAGAGACAAGCCGTAAAAACTGATGGGACTTTTGGAAATGGTTGGTGGGACTTCTAGGACTGGGCAGAAGTCCAAACAATTTCTTGTAATCTTCTCCACATAGATCTGTTATTGCTGGGGCAGGTACCAGATGCATTATCACTACTAATCTCCTTCAAGGGTGGAGGGGTGCCTGAGTGTAGATAACTATGATGAAATAGAGCCAGATTTCTGTCTTTACAGAATAAAGACCAAGAAAACTCCACGGAATCCAAGGCTTGCTTCTACTTATTAGTGTCAGAAGGCGATTGTTTTTGTACTCTGAGACCACCAGTCAACCCACAGCTCTCAAACAGCCTCCCCCTCCTTTTCCCAACTCTTGTCCCAGTTTAAATTTATAGCTAATCTATGGCTTTTTTTTTTTCTATTGGTTGCCTCTGGAGCTTCAAATAATTGTTGGTAGTATCAATTTGAAAGGCAAAACCAGGCTGAATGTGGGTTTTTTTGCCGGGGTTTGTTTTTGTGCAGATTCTTTTCATCAGCACCAAAGCCAGCGGGAGCTCTGCTCTCCAGCTCCACTGTCCCAGCCGTGGGGCTCTTCATGAAGTTGTTGTTTAAGGCTTATTTAAGGGACTGAGGTGGAACAAAAGTCCAGGCACACTTACTTTAGCCTGGGCAGACCTGTATGAGCTATAGGAAAATGAACAGGGGAGTCAGGGTGCTCAACAAGGGTCAAGGCAGAAGATTCCCGTGGGTCTCACCACCCTTCTGGCTCCTGCCAGCAGGAATAACTCCTGTGAGAGTTGTACCACTCATGGTTCCATGTCATTCAAAGTCACCCCACTCCTGCAGCATTACTGGACATGGGTGTGATGTTGTTAACCCTGTGGGTGGGAATTTATCTCCATGCCCCTTGCAAAAGCTCTGCTGGCATCCCAGCCAGCTGAACTGCCATCATCTTGTAGCTTTAGGTTTTGCTCTCTTTCCAACCTTGGACAAATTTAAAGCCGCTATTCATAGCTGCTCTCAGGATCTGGAGCTCCAGAACACCATGGGAAGTTTCTCATCTGTTCAGGAAGACAGGAAGACACAGATAAATATAGTGATGGTTTCCAATGGGTAAAACGAGGTTTTGTTGTTCTATTCACGTTCAGAGCTGGCATTTGTGCTGTTGCTGTGCCAGCCTCCACCATGGTGACAGGCCCTCTCTAGGATTTCTGATGAGATGGGAAGGATGACAAGTTCAGACTATCAGTTTAGTTTAAAGCCCACAAATCTATATACAGCAGGGGTAAGATCTATTTATTGTGAGCCCAGGAGCTATTTTCCATGGGGGATGAGCTTAGTTTGTGCTGGAGAACAGCTGTTTGTCAGGATCAGATTTCTGGGAGGGACTGTTCCTTGGCCATCTCAACCTGGGAAATGGCCTTGTGATGCTTTACAAGAAAAAGAACAAAAACTACACTCTTGGTTCAAAAAAAGAACAAAACCAACAAAAAATTAAACGCAGCAGTTTACAAAGGGATTTTTTAGCTGAATAAAAGGCCTTGAGGCTGCATAAAAAACAGCACAAAAACTTTGATATGTTCCTTCGGGACGATTAAACCAGATGTTTTCCCTTTTCCAATGGCCAGCATCTGACATTTCCAAACAAGACACAAAGAACATTTCTGGGATGTGTATTAGAAAAAAGTTCTGCTTGCAGCTTATCAGCTTGAAGGAAAGCTGAAGGCAGAATCATCTCAGAACCTCGTCACACTTACACTGAAGAAAAGGCACGGCAAGAGGCACCAGTGTGAGGAGAGCAAAACAAATTTCAAGGTGATTGTCACTGATGGCATCAAAGGCAGCACAGAGCCCTTCACGCCAGGTAGGGACAACTCAGAGGTCTTTTGTATGGCCTCTTACAGCAAAGGCACCATAACCGTGTTTTTGTTCGCAAGGATCCGACACAGCCTGAATTTTGCATATTAATATACGTGGGTTTCTGCAATTTGCTCACAACATCCTTCCCTGGTAAAGTTTTGCAGCCAACAGTTATATCCATGGTGGCTGCAGAACGCAGTAAAGGAATACAATAGCAATTTGTGGTTTTTTCTTTCTCATTTTCCCCACCTAGCTGTTTTGCATAAGGACTCACAGATGGGGCAGGACGAGGTTTGGAATCTCAATGAGGGGGATTTGCCAGCATTCATTTGACCAATGTGCCCTTTTGTACTGCTGAGGTTAAACCACTGCCAGAAATGTCCTCCATGATCAACACTAACAATTACTAATTTGGAGTTTAGAGTGCTCTGCTTTGCCATCCATAGCAGCATTCCCACAGTCTTCCAGCCAGGTACATCTCTAGTTACGATAATTGTCTTTCAGCTGGGGAGCTGACTGACTATACTGCCGCAAGTATGGAATAAATCATGTTACTATGGCAGCCAAGGTTTTTGGAAAACAGCATTTCCCAGAGCACCAATGCCATTTCTCTGAATTTTGCTTCTTTTCCCGAAAATATCATCGCAGAATTGTGAGAGGTTTAAAGTTGGGTTTCACCATTTTCCAACAGGAGTTCTGCAGCAAGCAGGACGTTGCTTTTCAGGTTTATTTATTTATTTGTTTTAACCTTCATCATTTTGACAGAATCCAGGTGCATGGATATCTTATATACCCAAGCTAATTACTGCTGAGACTGACATCTGAGAAAGGGATTTGAAGGAACAAGGCAAAACACAGTCAAAACTTGACCTTGAAACATGAGAAATGAGTCCAAAGGATGGCATCAGGCTTGGAGGCCTCTCAGCCTGTGCCAGAATTGGGCCAAGGTCTTGGTCTGAGCTCTGGATTTATCTATGCTAACAAGAGCACTTGGCACTGAGGCCAGACTTTTTGCCTGAGGGACTGTGCTAAATTTAAGGGAGTTGAGGACAGCTTTTCCCAGATGTGGTGCATCCATTGCAGTGTTCCTGTCCAGTGAAACACGGCACAAACAAGGTACCAGAGACTGTATCCTCAAGAGCAAAAATGGTTAAACTGTGATTTTAATTTTGTCTCTCTTCTTCTCAGCCACCGGTACATCCACAAGTGTTTTAACAAAGTATTTTGTTTCTCACTTCCCAGAATACCGAGTGCATTTCATAACACAGCTGTTGCAAATGTTATGGCTCCGTACACTTCATGTGTTAGTCTTGCCTGTGCTTCCTTTCTCTGAATTGCGTTTAATAGGCCAAGTTTTATATTTCTCTACTAATTTGTTGAAATTTATTGCATTTGTTGCCTTCCCCTCTTTCTTTTGAAAACCAGGGGAACTTCCAAATTTCAATTTAAAAGCATTTTGTTTTTATGGAGCATAGTATTTGTTGGAGGGAGAAGAAGTTGAGATCATAATCTGGCACGGTTGACTAAGTTTCTAAATTTTAAACCACCGCCTTCTCTCTTTTTAAACATTTTCTCTGCCAATACTAAACATTTTGATCATTCAAAATGTAAATTGTACTCCCCATAGATGCTGATGGGTTGAGGATATATTTACATACAAAGGAGCTGTTGAATGACTCATGCAAAAACTCATTTTCTTGTTCTCATTCTTAACAGTACAGCAGGCTTTTCCCCCCATTTTCTGGTTTCCGGAATGATCTGTGTCTCTGAGCAGTGTTTGAAAAGGTGCATGTGGTTAAAATGTGTGCAGTGGGAGAACCACAAATGGTTTAAATATTTTTTGCCAGAGGAGCTCGTGATAGGTACTGTCCATGAGTTGCGTTATGTTACATGGAAAAAACACCCAGAGCAGAACCTGAGGGCCGTGGTGGTCAAAGGAAGGGAAATTCCCCAATTTCTTGGGGTGAGGAGGACAAAGCAGGGGTTTAGTCAGAATATGAAAGCCAGTGTTTTGGGCTGGGTAAGATGTTCTCAAGGCAGTTAGCACTCTAGCAGTGCAGCTAGAGCTGGGCGTGTGCTGTAAGACCTCAGCGATGGTATCTATATCTCCTCACGGAGCAGCATTTTATGGGAGAAGTGTCACTTGGTTTTCCCATGTCCATATGCCTGCTGGGCTTGGGCCCCTGGCACAGATTCCTCTGGCAGGAAGTAGGAGTCGTTTCTTTGGAACATTCGTTGGAGCCTGGTTGTGTTTGGGAAGGCAGAGCAGCACACTGGAGTGCTCAGAGAGCTCTGGAAAGCCCCAAGCTTCTGTACATCTCCTGGGCAGCATTTCAAGCTGTGCCTGGAACACGTTTGCACTTCTCAGGGCCGGGATCCTCTCCCGAGGCCCATAAGAAACTCTGAGGCTGTAACCGGCCATAACTCTCTGATATTACCAGGACAGATTTTCTCAGCTCTCCTTGTTCTTCCTTAGACGTATCCAAATACCAGTCCAGTGCTGTCATACCAGTTTGGGAATGGCCCAGGCTTTTCATCAGCTATTTATAGAATTACTTCATTAACAACTTTATTTTATGCACTTGATAGTAATCCTTGAATCTGGGGAATACATATTCCAGTCTTTCTTGGCTCACTTCCTCTGACTTACTTACCAACTTCTACCTTGATTTTTCCATTGATTTGGAGCCCACTCAAGAGCACACATATAGGTGACCCTGCAGGAGATGCAGATGTGATTTTGATCACCTCCACAGAGGCTGCACCACTCTCCTCCACTTCCATCACAGCTTTCTATTGTCTGTTCTCTGTGTGACCTATGCATTGAGTTGGGCTCTGTTATTCACTTCAGAACTGATAATGTTTGTGTTAAGTCTTAAACATGGAGTCAGGAGGTGCTAGGGCCTTTTCAGATTATGTGACCTCTCCTAGCAAACTTTGAAGGGCAGCTGTTGACCAGCCCTGGCACTGTTTGCTCTGCAAGGAAGCAAGGTCTGTAAAAAGGCTTATTACACAATGTAAGTGATTTTCTTTTTGCTAAGCAAATATTTGCGATATGTTTTGGGAGATCAAGCATTCAAAGTGAAAAGGCAGGATACCTGCCAGGGATGTGGGAAGCACATAAATGACACCTCTAATTGGGAGAACACGGGATGGTGTTAGTGTCTTGGCTCTACAAGGAAGCCAACACAGGCTCCTACCCTGATTTTCATTGAGCTCTAAGGCTTTAGGCATCCCGACAAATCTGGAGAACTTTTTCCCAAATTGTCTTTACTTCAACAGCTGCACTCGTTACTCTTGCAAAAGCCAAGGTACTGTGGAACAGAGACAAATCCTATGACTTTAACAAATGAGCAAGGTCCTAATATGGGGCTTTCCTAGAGGGTAGTTTATTTTATAAATGCCTGCAGTAACTAACAATGCCCAGTTATGGAGAGTGTGTCACCAGCTGGATGACTGCTCACAGCTGGTATCATAATTTCTGGATCATTCCTTTGGCTTGAATCAAAGTTGCAAAGACAGTATGTGGCTTAAACTAGTTGGCTTTGGAGTAGCAGATCAACTCTAGTCAATATCTAACTTCCACATGTGAACCTCTCCCTGTGCTGTGGTATTGACAGGAGGCTCAATTTATATGCATGCAGTTTATAAACAGCGAGAATACTGGAAATGAGGTAATATTTTGTATAAACATTTATTTTATAGTTTAAGAACAAGCCATTCAAAACATCTGGAAATCACAGGAACATGAGTAATATATAATAGCAATATCTTAAATATGCATTAGTAATATAAAGTCATCTTTCACTCTGATAGAAGTTGCAACTTCATTTTTCTAAAAAATATTTAAGCCATGAAATATGTTTAGGTAATACATATATACAGCATCTAATTTTCTCTCCTTTCCTGTAGAGTCTGAGACTCCAGAGGTTTCTGTGATGGAAACAATGTGCTACAACTTGAAGGCTGGATTGGTTTGGATTGTACACGCAGAACTAGGCAAATAATTTACACTCGTCATGGCTCTGTGTGCATGAAAGTGACAGAGCAGGGGTTTCAGACCCTGTGCACATGCACTCCCACAGCTGCTCACCTATTCACAACAACCGATGTAGTTATAAATCATTAGGTCTGGAGTTATTTCTAGAATGTCTGTATCTATATCCTAACTAAGCTATGACCTACTTTCATTATAACCCCCTGCCCATCAGTGTGCTGTTATACTTCCAGTGGTGATTTGGTAAAATGTGTTTGCCCTGTCTTACTGTGTGCGAATTGATAAATAATTGTGGGTTTGATCAGCTTACAGCTGTTTTATCCTCATCTCTAAGGCAAGCAATTCCCTTTCTATTTCATAGGGAAGGTCAGCATTAACTTGCACTTCAAAGTATTGCTTGATTTCTTCTACCTCCTTTTCCCAGAACTCTTTCGAGATATCAAACAGTTCGGTCAGGTTGACATCTTCTAAACCCTTCAAGTTCAAAGCAGCATCAGTAGGGATGTAACCTATGGCAGTTGGCTTGGCAGAGGCTTTCCCTTCAATTCTGTTGAACATCCACTCCAGCACACGGGAATTCTCTCCGAAGCCAGGCCACAGGAATTTCCCTTGGCTGTCTTTCCGGAACCAGTTAACGTGGAAGATCCTGGGCAGTTTTGCAGCTGGACGATGGGCCATGCTCAGCCAGTGGGCCAAGTATTTGCCAAAGTTGTAGCCAAAGAAAGGCCTCATGGCAAACGGATCGTGCATAATAATTTTGCCTGTTCAAAACACAGATGGAGAAGGTAAGGCAATAAATAGCACGTTTATTCTAAAGCACAAAGATTCAGATCCTCCCAGGGTTTAATACCCATGATCCCTTCACCACCCTTCTGAACCAAGGAGCTTTAAGAAACAACACAAGCATTATCCTTGATGTACAAGGAAAGGTAGAATGTAAATTAGTTTTTCTTATTAAATTTCTTAACTCTCAGGTCAAGCAGCTTAAATGAAGATCCTCAAGAGATGGCTATCATTCATGCATCTATGCTGAGCTCTAGCAGAAGAGAAGATTTGTTTATCCCAGACTGTAACAAGAACTCCCTTTCAAGGCTTCTGGCAACCCTGTGCCTGCATCCTGTTCTGTGTGCTTGCCACCTAAGGGATTATTTTGCTTAATTTGACTTTTACAGAGAATTTGGCTCTTAATTCCAGTGCAAATATTTTCTATTGTGAAAATGCACAGGTTGCAAAATTAGCTGCCAAGACTGAAATGTGAAAGAGCAGGGGGAAGGAGAGGGCAGGCAGTCCAGAGTGGACTGCTTTTAACACAGGTAGGCAAATTAAATTTTGATTTACCTTTGTGCTCAGCAGCTGCTGTTGCTTCAGATCTCATGGCTGCTCCTACAAATACTCCATGCTTCCAGTTAAAGGCCTCATACACGAGAGGGACACCTATAAAGAACAAAATCACTTCAGAATTAGAGATCCACAAACATTTTTATAACAAGTTTTGCTATCTGAGATAGTGCTGAATGCGTGTTACTGGATAATATATTCTACTTTTTCCTGTTTTTTTTTAATCAGTTCATTTCCTGGTCTCTTACAGCAAAGAAGTTTAAATGAATGTTTTCAAAACTGGCTACTGATTACTGAACACATCCATGTTTAGTTGCTCAGTGGGAGATATCTGGGACATCAAATCTCCAGCAGATTTTAGTAGAAATAGAATCTGGTCCTGTGGTCATATTAGACTCAGACCTAGCATTACTTCTATTTCTTTTCCAACTTTAGGTGACCTTTAACAGAACAATTTATTTTTACTTCCCTTTCTTTAAACTATCTAAAATCGATTCATTTCTCTAACCATTTGCTAACTGAGCTAGTTAAACTACAAGCAAATTGAGACCAATACAGCAATTTTCTTTGTGTCTGCTGCCCAGGTGAGTGGGTCTAGATCTCCCTCCAGCCCTTTATTATTATTACCTGTTTTAACATCAAACAACTCAGACACTGAAACACCAGTGGCTGGCAGTGTGTGTGCCAAAGGGTAACACGGAGAAGTTGGACTAACGTGGTTATTTCCTTGCTTTTGCAGCTGTGAAAGCAAAACCTGTGTCTATGGCCAGCTGTGTGTCAACCCTTCTGTGGCCACCACTTCAGCCCAGAAACGTGGCTGCTGCATCTCTTACCAGCAGGTCTGCGGCCTCCAAAAATGATCCCTTCGATGGGAACGCCTTCGGGCGATTCCCACGCAGGATCCATGATGGGGCACTGCCTGGCTGGGGAGCAGAACCTGGAGTTGGGGTGAGCACAAGGTTCCCCTGCACAGAACACAGTAAAAAGGTCATGACGGCAGAAGTAACAGTAATTAATTTCAAAGAAAGTCAAGAGAGGGCCACGGCATGGGCCAGGTACCGTTGTCTGGGGTCCAGTCTTTGTTCTTCCACGAGGTCACTGTCACTCCAGCTGGCAAGGGCTCATCAATGCCTTCCCAGTAGACACCTCCATCACTGGTTTCTGCCACGTTGGTAAAGATGGTGTTCTTGAATATGGTTTTAATAGCATTGGGATTTGTTTTGACTGAGGTTCCAGGGGCGACACCAAAAAAGCCATTTTCAGGATTGATTGCCCTTAAGTTGCCTGGAAGTTAAATGACAAAATATAAGTAAATCATACTGATTTAATTCTATCCAGAATTTTGTAGCATGTCTTACTGCACCTACAGCAACCTGTAAAACATTCCAATTTAATTTCCATACCTTGTTCATCAAATTTCATCCAGGCAATATCATCACCCACACACTCAATTTTCCATCCTGGCAGGCTTGGGTTCATCATGGCCAAGTTAGTTTTTCCACATGCACTAGGGAATGCTGCAGCAAAGTACTTCTTTTTACCTTCTGGATTGGTAATTCCCAGAATCTATTGAAAAATTAATGCAACTGTTAAACATAGCCTTTTTTTCTTGCACTTTTTGTTTAGGAGATTGTCTCCCAGCAAGTGGAAACTATAAAATATTTAATTATGTACATTTGTTCCTACAGAAGAAGCACCACATAATATAGTTGACAAATAACTCAAACTGTATTTTTTAAATCAGAGAGTCATCTCTTCCTGCCATTAGAATATCTGTAAGAAATTCTTATTTTTTTAAAGATGTTAGGTCTGTACGTAATAAACATTTAACTTTATTTTGCTGATTAAAGACCATATACATCTGTGTTTCTCTGTTGAGACAGAAAAAAACCCAGGCAATATTCTTTCGGCTGAACAAGTAGAGTGAAGGGAAAATACTTTGTGCATAGATACTTCTGCTCTTCTCAGAGACCACAGATATTTTTTCTGAGGCTGTTCTCTCATGCACTTTGAAATTCTTTTTTTCAGTGCTATTTTATGGTAGCAGAATGTTTAAAGGATAGCAGAAGGTAAAGGTGTTAAGGGTACGCAGCAGAACTCCCTTAGAGAATCTGATATTTGCAGGTTTTTGAGTGCATAGACCTTTTTATAATATGAAAGACAATTTTAAAAACTTGTATGAATCTTTAGCTATTAGACTTGTAAAGTGGATGTAAAGTCATGATGCTCAGTGATGATGTTCAGGCTCTGCTCAAGTACATGGGTTTGCCTCCAAGAAGTCACTCTCAGAAGTTCCAAGTCTTGCTTGTTTTATGCCATTACAGGTACTATTTTAAATGTTTAGTACTTGGCCTTGCAAGCAGTTTTCTATTCCTCATGAGCCTGGCACGGGATAGATTCCTGTCTAAAGTTACAGGACTATCCATATGAGACTAATTTCATTGATAGCGAGACGGGTGATGTATTTATGTGGTTCTAATTTGGGGTTTAACGGCTGTTCAAACACACATGATTTAATAGCTCTTACCAGCATGTGCTCTGCGAGCCAGCCCTCCTCTTTGGCCAGTCTGCTGGCAATCCGGAGAGCAAAGCATTTCTTCCCCAGCAAGGAGTTTCCTCCGTAGCCGCTGCCAAACGAAATGATCTCCCTGCGATCCGGGAGATGAGCAATCAGCGTCAGCTCCGGGTTGCACGGCCAGTTGTTGATTAATGGCTCTGCAGAACAGAATGTTGTACTCATGAACTCAGCAATTTCCATGCTTGATCACGCTGTTGTTTCATCAGCATCGAGCCTCTGACAGCAACCCACACCAGATGCTTCAAAGGAAATCCCTGGTAAGTACTAGGGATAATAATCTCCTTTCCATGAAACTCTCGTTGAGCTTTGATTCCTTTAATTGAGTTTTGAACCTAGTGCTATTATAGAACCACCCTGGTCTTCTCCAGTGAGGGTCTCCCATGTGCTGAGGACACACACGCAGCTCCAAAACACAGCCCTGGGAATTTCCAGGGGTGAAATGGCTCCAGGAGTTCTTAATGGCTCTTACCTTTTAGCGGGAGAGGGCACCCAACCGAGTGAAGGCATTTTACAAACTCCCCATTGCCCAGGGCTTTCAAAACATCTGTTCCCATCCGTGTCATGATCCTCATGCTGGCCACTACATAGGGTGAATCCGTCAGCTCGATCCCAATCTTGGACAAAGGTGACCCAATAGGCCCCATGCTGAAGGGGATGACATACATTGTACGTCCTGGAAAAAAGGGAGTAGCAGGATGTGGCCAAGAGTAAGACAAGGAACTTTTGAAGTAACCTTTATTCACAAGGAGGTTGTTTCTCAGTCCTTTAAAAGCTGTTTGTCTTGTGAGAGCTCCTGATGATGTTTAAAGAGTGCTTGTTTGTCTAATTGTGTAGCAAGAAGTTTTATCTTAAATGCTGAAAGCAGCAGTTCATACAGATTGTCTAGCCAGGAGTAAGGGGGGTTGAAGGCCAAGTTCTCTGTTACTGTAAATCTCTGAACCTGAAATTATTGCTGTGGATGGGGGGTCCTTCATTCTCATTTCACTTCCTATCTGCTGCTTAGTTGCCGTGGGACTTCCTGAATAAAGTCACACAAATTTTTGTACTTTGCCACTCTTTAGGAAGACAAGAATTCTGGAAAGAGACTGAGGGCTGTCGTTGCCCAGGTATTTGGGTCTATGGTAAAGATCTGCATGAAACCAGTGAAGTGACTATCGTGGGTATAAAGCTAAATCTTCAGCTCAAATTGTTCTTTAAAGATATCAGTGACTTGTAACAGTAGTAAGTTTCTCTGCAATGCTGAAAGTTCAGTGTCAATCATCTTTTTCTTGCCTACCTTGCATGCAGCCTGGGAACCTGGTGTTGAAGGCTTTCTCAAAATCCTCCTCAGACATCCAGCGCCCCAGCTGGCTTGTTCCAGTTTTAGGCATCGGAGTGGTATCTCTCTGCTCTTGAGTGATGATGACAGTTTTGCTCTCAATTCTTGCCACATCTCTTGGATCAGTGAGAGCCAACCAGCTGCATTTCACCAAAAATCAGGATATTAGACTTTAATTTAGGAGATAGTATTTTTACCCTTCTGTGGGACCAGTTTAGCACAAAAGGGTGCTAAAAAAATGCTTTGTAAGGCAAAAATTAGTGATAAAGCCAGTGTAACAGATACTCTCAAAAATCAGTCAGATACGTGCTCTCATACAAATGGTTTAGTAACAAATTACATGGCCTAGGAAATTCTTGTTAGATGTTATTACTCCTTTGCCCCTTATCTCAGCCTTATTCTCTGTTGCTAACTTTCAGGGAAAAGTTAATCTTGTTTAATTCTCATTCTCATCAGTGTGAAGTTGTTTTGTATGGGGACCACAAAATGATGCCTCGAGCTAAGTGGATGGCAAGGAAAGTAGTTTAAGTGTTGGTATAAGTGCCAGAGGGATCAGAACCCAGTTTAGTGGATTGGCATAGTCCTCTAAGTTAGAGGCATCACAAAGGAAATACTGAGTACAAGCACGATCATTAAAAGTGAAGGAGTTTACTAGGGGGATTCTTTTTCCCCTCTGTGGAATTTTTGCCATCTATTTACAATAGAGGGGATTGTTTTACATTTTCACCTCTGTGCATCGAAATTTTCCACGAGTATAAAAATGTTCTAGTTGGGCTGTCATAGCCATCATCACTACAGCTAAGCATATAATTAACAATGAATAATTTATCTGGTGAATCTTGCCCTTTTCTCTCCCAAATAGTCTGCAAACAGATTGCCAAATTCCTGCACTTAGTTATTCAAAAGTCTTTGCAGATTTCTCCCATGAAGATCTCGTGGTTGGCACGTAATTCCTGAGTATGTAGTTGTTGTTAATATTCTCCTTTCATGTTCAGTTAGTTGGGAGAAATGATGAAATATTTGAAAAAAGTATTTGCAGAATACATTAGAGTCAAAGCTCATCGGCACGATATGAATAATGCCTGTACTGAATAATATTTGAACACCCACAGACCTATTTGAATGCCACAAAAAGTATGCGATGAATAAACTAATTGGCTAAAATAGTAGAATTCTTCAAAAGAAGATTTGCTCAATAATATTTAGCCATTGCTAATGACTAGTTGTGTATGTCTCATGACATTATTTCAGTTCCCTGATGTAACTAATCAATAGAGACAATGTATAGTTGATAGTCCAATTGAATAATATACTTTATGTTAATTTTTAGAGGAAAAAGTTTGCTTTCCTGAGTATTTCACTTATGTAAGCTAAAGATCCAAAATGTTCACAGAAAGCAAATATTGGAGAGTTATAGGAAGTTTTTAAAGTAAACAGGATAGAAAATGAATTTTCCAATTCTGAGATGTTACTTGACTCCATTTAGGCCACTCACCAGTTCTCATACTTGTTCAGCTTCTTGATCATGCCTTGTTCTACCATGATGTCCAGAATTTTTTTGTTCTCTTCCTCCGAGCCATCGCAGATGTGAATGCACTCAGGCTGGCACAGCTTGGCGTTGGTTTCGATGAAATCCCTCGCTTCGGGAGACAGACTCTCCAAATCCCCCTGGACAACCTTGGGCATGACGTTCATCTCGGCTTTCAACTGTGGGGGCATTACTGAAGCTGTAGTGGATCTTGTTGATGGCTTTGAAATACTGATCACAGTCTAAAATCAAATAGATTGGGTGTGTTAGCACACTTCACCTTCTAACCAGTGTCACAAAGCCTAACAACATATAATATAAAGGGAGAATTTGCAATGGACTTGATTATGTACTGCTTTAAAATTGAGGTAGGGAATTTGGATGAGTGGTAATTTCAAGGTGGAAAAAATAGAGGCCATTCTACTAATTTAAGGCAGAAAAAAAAAACAACGGCCATTCTACTTACTGTCTATGTAGGGTGGAGCTGGCTGCCAGAGAGGATTTTGCTGTCCCTTTCAGTTGAGCCCGTTTCACTTGCCTTGGAGCTCTCTTGCAATCGCTGCTTTCCAAGGACGCACCTCCTTCCTTAAATATTCTTTGTGGTAGTGTCCATCCCACCAGTTGAGGTGAGGGAGGCTTGTCCGTTACATCACCACTGGATGTGTCTTGGGACAGTGCCACTGACATTGTCATCATGCAGAATTGTCAACAAAGCAGCCCCGGCGGGGTAATCATTGAACAGGCTTGATTAATGAATGCTGAAAGTGGAGGTTCTTAGCCCCTCGGTTTGCTGTTTTGAAGCAGTTACAAAATTTAGCAGTTTAACCAAACTTTGATCCAATTTGGCTTTGAAATCAAGAACGTCATAACTTCTCGGCGTGTGGGAAAGGTTGAGTACAAAGAGTTTCTGGAAGCAGGACCGCAAAGGTCATGCACGGAGGCAAAGTGCAGTTGGCACATTTTGTAGGCAGATGGTCACTAGTTGGCTGTGAAGTGGAGGCTCGTCCAAGGAGTGTTTACTCACCTTGGGAACACTGCCTGATCCAGGTATAAAGTTCAACAGTGAGCACTGACAGGCTTGAATAACCACTACCTACACAAGGCCCACAGCTCTTATTTTGGTCTATGCAATTCTAAAAAAATCCCAAGCAATATAAATCTCAATGTTGGCTTTCCTTCAGTGTAGGCAAGGAAGTTTTTGCTTATGGCTTGCTTTAGGCTCTTGCAAACTAAACAATTATTTTCTATTGCTACAAGCCCTGAAGAGGCAGAGTGGCAACTGTCTCAATAATTAACCTCCTCTTTCAAATATTACGTTTTATTTTACTGGGAGTTCTATGGGGGGGAGATATCATAAAAGATTAACCCATCCCTAAATTAATACTCAGAGGAAAAGCACAGACCTGCTCAGGACTGGGGCTGCACACTGCTGTTCTGTGGGTGAAGTGCACTGTGTGCATGTGCACATACACAGTATCTGCATCAGCTGTGGCAGTATCTGATATCAACAGCCACTACTACTCTTATAATTCTGAGGGTTATCTCAGTGTGGTATCAGACACTTGTGTGATCTCAGACACTTTGAGCTCTTGTCTCCGTTTCTGCCTGCCTGTCTTTAGCTTCCCCTATTCCATTTTAGACCACTGTGACCATAAAGAAAGGTGGTCCTCATGTCCATTTGTCCATGCAGTCTGGGTATGTGAAGACTGAAGTATTTCAGACAAACAGAACTGTAGAAATAACCCTGCTGCCCTTTCCTCTTGCTCTGTTTACACCCAGCCCACCAAAGCATCTGGGGTCTGGATGAGTTGGTGATTTCATGCCAACTTGTGGGCTTTTTTTTTGTGTTGATGGGGCTTTTACCCTGCATGTAAAATGTTGTCACTGGTAGTTCGCAGAACAGGAAATCTGGGATTCCCAGCTAAGTTTCAGGGAGTTCTATAAAGCAACAAAACTGACTGAGTATCTTGTATAAAGGGTGTTCATAACTCTGCCGTTGCTCAGGTTTGTGAGGCAGTTGGATGCTCCCAGCAAGGTTCTTGCTGGGGCAGCCAGCAGCGACTTGCAAGCCCTGAAGAGCCAGGCTGGCAGAGCAGCAAGGATCTGCAGCTCACCTTCCTGCCCTACAAGTCTAAAATACTGCAGAGCTGAACCTCCCACTGCAGGAACACCCCCTGGGACTGTACCCTCTATCTCCCCTGCAAAGCCATTTATTATATTTATTATGTTTTGTAAATAAGGGAAGAAAAATAGTGAGGTAAGAGGGGCTGTCCTTGATGCACGGCAAGGCCAAACATTCCTGAAAAGGAAAACAAAAATCTGGTGGGATAAGAGGTGCTAAAGACTGCTCCAGATAGGGCTGTGACGTAAGCAAAGATAAAATCCAAAACCAATTTAATAATGGCAGTGCTGGTGTTTGTCTTCAGAGTCCACATACTGTGTTGCTGGTGGAGCTGGTGAGAAATATTTTGGCCGAATGTTTTCCTTTTAAAACACATCATTAAGTAACTTCATTAAAAATTAAATGGAGCATAATCTTTAGTAATACTAAGCAGAGCCCTTTTTCAAAGTACAAAATACTGAGTGCTTTTTGCTGGCCAGGTACGTCAGTGTACATAGAAATAACTGAGAGTAAGCCAGCAATGCTCAGTTGTCAGGAAGATGGTACACCGGAAAGTGATCATATTGCAGCACAAGTAAAATCAGAATAAAAGCTTCAATACAACAGTGTAATACACCAGCATCAGTCCTAGTGCCTCTAGGTTTTGAGAGGAGGAAAAAAATTCCCAAACTCAGAGCATTAATTTCTGCCAATTAAATTACAGTCAGGCAGGTGTTGTGCAAATTTTCTAACACTGCAATCCTAACCTCCCACAATCTTGCTATACAAACTGTGGGCTTCTCTTGAGAAGACACTAAATATGCCAAATTGGTGGCACTGTGTTATGAACATATGTCCATTAAAAATCACATTAAGGATTCCAAATGTTTTTCATTTGTGATGGCAGCAGGGCTTGAGTGCAGATGTCCACTGGGAATTCTAGACACTTCAGCATCAAATTACTTGTATTTAGGTAACACCTCCCATCAGAGGACCTCAAAGCATATCACAAACACACAGTAAGCCTCAAGCCCCTATATAAAACACACACAGTATTTGGTGCAATGAAATAGCTGGAGCATATGCAAATCAGGGCCAGGATTTTTTTCAAGAATCTTCTCATTTAGAGATTCAGTTTTTAGACAGCCAACAGAAGGCATTAAAGGTTTTATGTGAAGATAGTGAATTCTCATAACACCCGCTGTCTCCCACACAAAAAACCCAGATGTAGCACTCCCAATGTCTCAGTTACAGTGGTCTTGAGGTGTTCACCCAGCACCAGTGGGTGCTCCTGCCTGAATTTGGTTTCTGGAAGATTTCACTAATGGCAAACATGGGAGGTGGTACGGTGCAATGTAAGCTCTTTAAAAAAAGAGTAGTCTTGAATGTAAAGTTTATTTTCCATTTAAATTAGAAGTCTTTTTTAGTAGTAACTGCATTATAATGCTCATCTAATAGCTGATACGATTTCTTCTGATTGAACTTTTTTTGGCACTTTTTCTCTTTGCTTCTTGACACTTCAATGTGATGCTTATCAGGTGCCTTCTTGGAAGCTGTCAAATCAGTTAAATGTGTGTGAATCTGACATTTCAAGATGATAGTGTTCAACAAGTGCCTTGAAAGGAGGGGGGTTAGAATGTTTGCTTTGATGGACACTATTCAGGTTGTTCAAAACAGAAGTTTTTGAGCACTTCACTACTGGAACTCAATAAATGTAAAGGTTTTTAGACACTCAGAAAAGTGTCATTAGAAAGCTTAACTCATCACTACAAACCAAGGTGCAACAAAGCACTCATAGTGAGATCTGAAAGTTGTTAATGGCATGTAATAATACTCAGAAATTCTACTTCCCTCCCATTGCTAATTCTCCTACGTATTGTCACCTCCAAAGAGTTTGTCACTTGGGTATTTTGTCATAAAATTGTAGGTTTTGTAAAGATTCTCTGAGCGGTTCTACTAACGGAAGAGCACTGCCTCTGGATTGTTATTTCTGTGGTGGAGCTGTGCTCAGCTGACACTGAGCACACTCTGACAGCTGCTGCACTGGATGCCACAGAGCCCAGATCCAAGGGCAGCCCTTGCAAGCTCACAGAGAGCAGGGCAGGGATTGTTCTCTCAATTTCCAGAAGAAAATGTGAACCGTGCAAGTCGCCTGCAGTCGCGAAAGAGTCTGTGAGCAAGCCAAGTGCTTATTCCAGACCCCGCGCAGCCCCGTGTGATATTTCCGCCTCACAGCCCCTCTCCTCGCAGGCAGCTCTTCGGCACTGACCCATCTGCAGGAGGTCTGGGGGCCCTGGCACACGTGCTGCACACTCCTCTCCGCGTGCGCTGCGTGAACCGTGAGACTGAGCCTCTGCAACCGGCCACAACAGGTAGCAGCAAACCGGGGGCACAGCGCTTCCCTTCTTACCTCCTTCTTTCCAACCCCAAATGATACAGGATTTGTCTTGGGCAGATTTTAAGATATATTTGTGGATCACTACAAAAGGAGGTGTAAATTTTTTTGCCCGTGTTCAAAATGAAGTAGCTTGTTCTGATGGCGGAGGAGTGGACAAAAATACCCAGATTTATCATGATTAGACTGTACTTCCATTAGCCTGTCCAGCATTTTCAGCTTGACAATAGGCATTTCTCAAAACAAATGGAAGCAAATTTCAACAGCCAGGAACAACAGCCAGGACCAGGTGGGTCCTCACTAGGTTACTGTAATGCAAATAGTAAGTTCTTACTTGAAATGGAAAGCATTTCCTATAACCTGTTTTCTCCTTCAGTAGCAACACGAAAGCAGCAACTTGGGCTGAACTGCGTTTTCTGTTTCAAGTGAGATTTGTTCTAGACTTTTCCCCCAGGAAAACAGCTTTGATTAATCTTTCAAACATTTTATAACACTAAAAGCCAAACAACAGGATAGAAAAGCTGATTGTGCAGAAATAAAAGCCAAGCTACATCTAGAGGTCAGAAGGCAGACATGCCTATGTCAAGCACTACGTACCTTTTGGTTCTTGAACCTGGCAGCTGGAGGAAAATCAACATTGCACAAAAACCAATAATCCTTGTAATGAATCCTCTGTTTACTGGAAACTTATCTAAGTGTTAACAGGTCAGGTGAAATCCTACATACTGTACACTTCTGCTCAGCAGCATTCTAATAGGAATAAGGCAACATCAGTGGACCACAATGGGATTTTTTCAATGTAAAGGCACTTTTGTTTGGTCAGTGTAAATAGTTCCTACTAGACAACTGCCACAATTATGATTATTTCTACAAACAACACTCAGTAAAGAGATCAGGAGTTCAACTGGATGCAGGAAATCATGCTTTTTTCTTATACTTTTGGGAAGACAGAATTCTGACTCTGCTATATGTGCTATATGGTTTGACTGACCATCTGTAACTGTCTCCAAATTTACTGATTCAGGATAATATATATGCATATGAATACTGTTTATGTAAAGAGGAGCTCCTTACATACGTGCTTAAACCAGTATGTACAAATGAATAGCAACCAACTTGCATTCTGCAAATAAAGTAAAAAACCTACACACTTGTTAACCTTGTAGAGTTCAGGTATTTGCTCTGCAATAGCACTAAGTACCTTTTTATTTTGGGTGAAGCATAAATGTGCTCTGCCCAGAAGATCTTAAACAAAAGATGCGTATGAATGACAGATCAAGAGACTTCCAGTTTGCAGAGGCAGCTCTGAACAGAGAAATAACCATGATTCACAAAATGTGTCACCCAGCTGTTCTCATCTGCTTTCTAGATGCCTCATCTTGATGTTTAAGATTACAAGGACTATAAGGCTGAATTTGTTTCTTCTTACAGGAGCAGAAAAGATGTACAACTAAGCCTGCTATACCATATTTCCATTACCTGTTCCTGATGGAGAAGCCTGGAGCTATCTGGTCGTGGTCTTTAAGTGATGACTCAATAGTCAGTAGCAGTGCAGAAGGCTAAGATTTAAGGCATCTCTGCTGATAAATATCATGGACTACATCACCTGCTGTCCAGTGAAGTGACATTAATATAAAAGTTGTTAAATATTCCCTTAAATTTTCTTGATTTCTTTAGATTCTTGAATTAAGGAGTTGATTTGGACTCCTCAGAAAGTTTAACCCCCAAGCCAATTTGTTATCTGAGCTGGAAAAAAAGTGCACAGGAACCCACTGCTTTACTGAACCCACCAACCACCTCCTTACTGCTGATTTTGCAAGGTTTAACGTGTACTTGCTGCACATCCACGTGGAAGCAGAATTTGAACTCCTCTGGGTTGTACATCTCACTTACAGATTTATTAGGACAATCACTTAATAGTCTCTTTCCTCGGTGATCCTATTAACTTCCAAGTTTTGGTGTCTGTTCAGCTGTGCACGAAGAGCTGTTCTCAGAACTGTTTTCCTGATTAAAGATTAACAATGCGATAAAAGAAGGAAACATGGGCATCCTTGGAGTTTGTTTCTTACATCAGCTGGGTTAAACCTTTACTATCTTTTCTCACTGTGTATTTTCCCTCTGTGTTTGGCAACCAAATTCTGCATAGCTCCAGCACGTTTCCCCCGGTTTAGTCAAAACAAGAGGAAAACTTTCTGCCTTTTAAACTTTTAACTCTTCGACCCTTGCACAAACAGCAACAGAAATAACTGTAATAACTAACTAAGAGGAGTTGTATTTAAAACTTTCTTTGCTATCTCCTGGATTAAAGAGTATTCTGTAAAAACTGTGGAAGCCACTGAGGTGTAGTTAACTGTATAACCATGGTAATGTCTTTTGAAATGGAAGAAGTTATATGCTTCCCAATAAACATCCTTCTTCCAAACAGATCCAGACACGCAGCTCTGCTGTTTGCCACAAGAGTAATACACAATTTACCAAACTGTGTATTACTGGATGGCAGGATTGTTTCTAAATATATCAATGTTAGATGAAACAGTTAATAGACAAATTGCAATTATGGTTAATAATTTTTAGACCACTTCCCTGACTTGTGTCTAAGCAATCAATCATCCCTGGTACTTTCAGCTCCAGTAAGCTTATGTTAAATACTTCCCCTTTTTTACATCCCACATCTGTACTCTGTCTTGTTTTTTTGTCATGCTATGTAATTATAATAATTTACAGTATGAAGCAGGATTTTTAAGAGTATAGACAATACTTGAAAGCATTAAGTCTTTTAACTTAATAGGAGTTGCTTTTGTTCTGCTGCAAGAATCACTCATATTTAAAGAGATGATTTGTCTCCTCAAAGTCAAGATGAGCCCTGGAGAGCGAGCAAAGCCTGGCTTTCCCTGTGCCTTAGGCACAACCCGAATTTAGCAGATCCTGCATGAACAGCACAGTCCAAGCACTGTGCCCCAAGACAGCTCTGCAGCTCTGCTCACCCTCCTCTTTGCATGAGAAGTGGTAATTTATAGCCTGCCTAGACACTAGTCAATCAATACCCTCCAGCATGATTTCCATCTGGCTTTGCTTTGCTGTGCTCCCATCTTCCCTCTGCTTTGGGGATTCAGCAAGGAAACAAGTAGGACTGTATGTTCTGATGTTCCTGGGTCTGAGGTCTGACTAGTTTTTATGTCATTGTAGCAACAGGGAGAAGAGAACTGTGTTCTTTGGGGCAGGCAAGAAATCCAAGTCAGATCTGAATCCTAAATGATGTTTGCTAAAACAAACCGTAGGTTCCATCTCAGAACCAGAGGTCCAGGGGAAAAAATTAAAAATTAATAATATTCATCTTTCCAAGTGATCAAACTATATATTTTCTCATGAGAATATTCCAGGCCAGCACTGAAGCACTGACTTAATTCTGAATCTGCAAGATTCAGTTGCTTAGAACAGCATCAAAAAGAACACGACTTTTTATCTCACTCATTAGCTGATGTGCTTTCTTTTTTTTTTTTTTAATTAAGGTTTTTGGTGGTCTCTGAAGAAATGATTCATATTCGTGAAAGTAGAACACTAAAGGAACAAGGAGCACCAGAAAATACAGCAAAAAGATTTCAACCATTTAGTGACAGCTTCAAGACCTGAGCAACGTTTAAAGGAGCCAGATGAATTAGAAGATTGTAAAAGTATCTTCACTTTCTCTGAAGCAGGTGATGGTGTGAAGGAGGTTATCTGGTGCTGTCACTATTAAGAGGGGCAATATCTCACTGCAAAAGAGGTGCTGAAGGTAGTGATTGTCCCTGGGGTAAGAGCAAAGGGAAGGCGAGTGTGTTTGCAGCCCGGTGCTAAGGCACACACACCACTGACAGGTGCGGTGTGAACGCGACACATACTTGGAAACAAAAAGTGAGACATTGGTGGAAAGTGAAAATGGAAAACTTTCCAGATGCCAGGTGGAAAATTATATTAAAGCTGTCAAAATAAGTCACAACAAAGACTGGGTTTTCTCATAGACTAACAGGAGTCATGTTCTGGAGAAGAATGGAGGTTTCAGCTACAAGGCGGAGTGTCATAAATGAAACAATTATGAGCATTGGAGGTTAATTTTGAACCTATTTGTTTTGGGTTTTCTTGCTTTAGTTTCTTTCTTTTTTAAAATCTTTTTCTCTTTTAAGTGCACTGCAGCATTCCTGATTTACTCTACATCTTGTGGACAGGTCAAAAATGTGTAAATAAATCCCACTGTCATTGCTTCACACAGTTATCTATTCTGGGCCTAATTCCAAGCCCAGTTAAATTGATGGCAATCCTTCCATTGGCATCAGAGGACTGCAGTTTTAGAACCTGTGATGGAAGTGCAAAGCATCACCAAAGAGGCTGGATAAACAGCCTCTGCAGTCATCCAAAGTGAGTTTCTGAAACACAGTAAGGGAAGCAAACCTTTAACTACATCCAAGGTCAAATATGTTTTATGCACATGGTAGTGGAGCTTTTAAAAAGGTCAGCTCCACTTAGCACGCATTAAACATCTTCAATATTATAAAAGACATTATTCAGATTTAAGACTGACAATCTGAACAGATAACCCAGTATTTTACTTCTTTAAAAAATCAGCTGCACTGTTTATACTTTGGTGGAAAACCACAGATCAGAACAAAGTTTGCTGTGTTTCCTTAGTGCAGCCAAGGATAGAACTCACTCTGCTGATTGAGGATTTTAGTTGTCCACGTATTCCCTTTCATGCACTGGTAGATGCTTATCAGCAATTTATCCGCAATTTTGTGGCTGAATCTTGTTTCTTTATGTAACGTTACTTTAGCACAAGAAAATGTACCTACATTAAATTCTTTATGCTCCCCATAAAATACTCCTAACAAACAATAATTCATATTGAACATTTACTCCCCGAAGTATAATTATGACTTAAAATATAAAATGGCTCTCTATTTTTTTTTTTGTGATAGACTTTTCATGCAGGCTGTTGATGTGTTAGAAAGAACCAGACTCCCAGAGGAGTGGGTAGAAGCTTGATTGCAGCTAGAGATAGACGATGCAGCAGCAGTAACTGGAGACCGTACACACAACACACCACAACGGCCATTACGGAGCTGTTCACCTCCACAGTGTCAAAACCTACTCAGAAACTGGTTGAATGCATAGATCGCTGATCCAAGTGGTTCCTTTAAATTCAGCAAAAAATGAACTGAGGGACTATTCCGCATTTGAGTTATAAATCCTTGGAAATATTGGTTAACAGTGGAAATAATGACAGGCCTTTACCGTAGCTGCATGGGTGGTGCTGGTATTAATAATGCAGAACTGCAAGGCAGGACAGCTCTTAGAAGTTGATGACTGTTGAAGTGCAGAAAACCTCATTAAAATAGCCTAAAGGATGGTGGATTATTATAACAAATTTTTTCCTACAGTGCCCTTCAACTATCATAATTGCACAGTGTACGTAGCAACTTGAAAAGATTCAGAAATGTGCAAGAAATAAAATCTCTGGCCACAGTTACTGGAAGCCTAATTATGTGAATATATTGTGTACTCTGCATCCTGTTCTTTAGTTTTGAGAGCCCACGGATTCATGAATGATGAATAATGTGGTGTCTAACCAAAATATCAGTCCTAAATTGCTGGAATACATATCCAACCTAAATAATTGCTTTGGATTTGTGTTGATTCCAAGCAGTAGAATAGTTATGACTAACTTGCAGTTGTTAAATGTAAACATTTTGTATTATTTTTGCATTTAAGATTTTACAGAACCGTTGATAGGAGTAGTTGTTGTCAAGGGTGTTTATGGGATTTTCACTTGCTGTTTCTGAGGATGAGGTGCAATAACCCCACCTCATTTGAGGGTACCGCTCGAAGGCCAGTGGTGTGGGCTGCTGTTTGTGCTACAGATATTTCACAAATGCCAGTTTTACTGGGTTGCTTCCACAGACAAGGAAAGCCACCACTTGGTTTGGGGTTTCATTAGTGTTCAGTAGTTCAGTTTAACAGGCTCTGGACCACACTGGGCTGCAGTCCCTGTGCCATGTGCTGTACCCTGCAATGCACCAAACTAATATATAGAGGTAACGCTCCAAATCTGTCCTCTGCACTAGTGTAGAAAGAGTATTCACAGTAAGTGGGTTTTATAAAATGTTTGATGGCTGAAATTACCAGTCTAGAATGGTACACAAGATTAAATGTTAAGTCGCTCAAATTGTGCAAGTTTACCTCAAAGATGTTTTCACAACGCCTTTGAAAAAGTCTTTCAACTTGTTCTCACTGAATAATGAATCCTGGCCTAATGGACAGTGCAGCGATGCTTATACATTGCTCCACTGGCTCTGCAAAGCCACTTGAGCCAATTTTGTACAACACTTCTGTGGCGGCAGCGTGAGGCGGCCCTTCAGCAGCACTCCAGCACACGGCTCCCGGCTGGAGGCTTTCGTTGCAGAAACATGGCAAGTGCTTCAGATATTTTGCAAGTGGAGAAACCAATTGAGCTCAGCCCCGTGGTCTCCAGCCAAGTGGGAGCAGAAGGTTAAGGGCCTACAATTAAGGCCGAGAGATCTTCTTCATGCTGAGGGTGAGAAAACGGCAGCTGCTCTGAGAGGACTTGCCCTGTGCGGGGACCAAGGAGCACCGGGCACCCCTCGCACTGGGAGGGAAACCTCTGCAGGGTCAGGGCTTTGTGTTTCGTAGGGAATTAACAGGTGAGAAGCGGCTGTTCCCCGCAAGCTGCTCCCCGCGCGTGGGCCCCCACTCCAGCCGCTGCTGAGGGCGCAGCACAGGGAGGCAGAGGGCGGCCATGCCGAGGTGCACGGCAGGGCGCTGAGCCCCTTCCCTGCCACCTCCTCTCGAGGCACAGCCCGGGGACAATGGCCCCGGCGCCGCAGCCCGGGGGCACCCAGCTCCCCACCGGGGAA
>WEIT01040754.1:26540-105843 GCA_013389985.1 Dryoscopus gambensis | reverse complement strand
GGTGGCGCTGCCGGGGCCGGGCCGGGCCGTGGCGCACAGCGTGCCCCCGGGCATGGCTCTGAGCCTGCGGGAGGGCGTCTGCGTGTTCTATGACTTGGAGCTGGCGCAGGTCCATATTTTGCAAGAAGAAGGGCAGGAAAAGAGTTCGGAAAGCAAAGCGACAGAGAAACCACCGGACACGCGCCTGATGGAGGCACAAGTTCTGGATGAGGTGAAAGTAGAGACGTTGTTCTCTGTTAGCTTGTACTATCACAGCGATTTGGTTCTGTCTTAAGTATTAGTCAGTATTATTGTTTCTAAATTGCTGAGCTTAAGTATCCAGTCCTTAGTACATCTTTTTGTAATTTCCTCTCATTTTAAAAGGACAAACTAAAAGTTTAGGCTTTCTAGATTCAGAGAATATTCTGAGTTGGAAGAGACCCAGATTATCGAAATGATATTTAACTGTTGAAATTCAGACAAGTTTTAAATTCAGTTCACCAGTTTGGTACTGTTTGGTTGGACAGCCTCAGTCTCTTAAGTGGCATCACACAATTTCTCTTCTTAAGTGAATTAGGTCAATAGTGCAGTAGTTGTTAAAGTTGTTAAAGTTGTTAAAGTGTGTAATACAGTCCTATTTGAAATGAATTTTATTAAAAAGGACATGCAAACACTGCTGTTTGTTCTGTGCTAGCTATTATATTGGTCTTACAATAAAATACTATTTTTTTCTTATGAAATTCATGCACCACTAAATAATTTCTGAGGTAGGTCATATTTAAGTTCAGCAAATGCAAGAAGTGGCCCAACATTGTTAATTGCCGTATGACGAAGAAGGCATTATGATTAGTCTGCAGAAGTCCTAAAAAAACCAGAGCATACTTCTCATTTTCTTTTAAAAGATAAATGTACTGAAATGAAAATTTAGATCTTTTCTTTAAAAAATAAAGATACAGGTTTCTGTGTTCTCAGTGCTGTAATCTTAAAATGATGGTCTGAAATTTTAGATAAAACTTGTTGGAAGAGGTAGGGCACAATTTTAGTAATTGTTCACTTACCAGTTAGGCTGCTGTATGGGAAATGTAAATTTTTTGTTGCAGTTTTGTCCATCACATGTAAGACTGAAATTTAGCTTGCATTTTGTTGACTGCTCAGTTTATTTGCCACTAGCAACTGCCTTTGATTGAGAAAGTTGTAAAACATTTTCTTTTTTTAAGCAGATTGACAGAGATAACGATGCCATTGCATTTGAAAATAACATCCAGCAACTGAGCCCATCTGAAGAGGGGGAAGGAAAGGAAGTTTTTTCCACTGTTGGGGAAACAAGGAGTCAGAGCTGCAAAGGGGGTGATGGTTTGTCAGAGTTATTCAGTGAAAGTAAAGATCAGGAATATCCAACTGCACCAGAACAAACAGTTGTAAGAAATCTCAAGAATCTAAAATTTGAGGCTTGTGCTCCACATCAGGAAAAAGGTAAAGAGTTAATAATCTTTGTAGTTCATTTTTAGATAAGGCATGTTAAGTGAGATTTTTGAACTGAGGTTGAAATTTTACATTAAATTCTCACAGTGGTAATTGTTAAATTTAGATTAGGTTAAGTCGTAATATTTTGTGGAAATTTGGAAGAAGAAATAATACATTTCAGCCCTAAGTGCTCAAAGATCTTGTTCAGGCTGATGTCATCTGCCTTGCATTCAGGAGAGACATTTTGGATGGCATTTAGAAATTAATGGTCTTTTGAACAGCGTGTGGTATTTGAAACCTCCAGGGAGATTTCAAAGTTAATATTGTATAAATGCCTTTGAATAAACCTAGTAATTTATTCAGCCTCTTGATTCACTCATTCAGCTTCAAAATGGGCTTGTTTGAGGGTTTATGGTTGAGCTTAGAGTGGTTCCGCGTTGCCAGCAGAGGGTGGTGGGCAAGTATCAATCAATACCTGTCAGCAGAACCTTTTCCAGAACCTAAATAATAACAGAAAATGGCTGATTTAAGATGTTAGAAACCTAAAAGTGTGTTACAGAAGTTAAGGACTGACTCAGAAGGGAACAGATAAGCATCTGTTTCCCTAGAAACTGTGTGTGTGTACTGTAAAAATTGGATGACATCAACGATGTTGAGTCTGTAAATGTGTGTGCTGCATCTGGAAGTTGAGGTATCTTGGCTGAGGTTCCATACAAATTGTTAATGTCCCCTGTTTTAGTTACAGCCTTTACAGGAAGCACATTTGAGCAGTTTTAACCAAGCTAACAATGTTCCTTTGTGTGGGCATGAATCCACAATGAATAAATGACAATAAAGTGGTTTTGTTTGCTGTTACTGAAGTGAAGTGTTATCTGCACATCGCTGTGTGGTATAAAGCATTGTATAAAATGCATTTTGGTCTCAGCATGAAAATCATTACAGAGGGCACACTTGGGAGCTGAGACCAACTGTTCTGGAAAGACTCTTCAAATATGACGTATTTGCCATTTCACAGTTTCAAATCTTCTTCATAACTGAAAGTGTTGCACATTTAATCTTAACTTGTTACTCCCCAAAGAAATTCATTATTGTAGTGCCACAAACTTTATTCTATGACTTTTTTCCCCTCAAATTCAACCAG
Organism: Dryoscopus gambensis; assembly: GCA_013389985.1. Lineage (NCBI taxonomy): Eukaryota > Metazoa > Chordata > Aves > Passeriformes > Malaconotidae > Dryoscopus > Dryoscopus gambensis. Next base: position 103,259 of record WEIT01040754.1, on the reverse strand, counting down.
TAATTTTAAAGGGGCTTAAACATCATGATTTTTTTATATGCACTTTCCAGATTCAGGAGCAGCAGAAAGCTTCTGGGAATAGCTTAACCTGCCATTTCCAAATGTTTTAATAAACTTACTTAGTTTTAATTACACAGTTGTTATCAAGAAGTTTGTTGAACAGGTTGTAAGTCATAATGATGGTATGAGAGAGGAAGTCTCATCCTGTCTTGGAGGTGAGAGCTAGGGTAGGAGTTAGGCTTCCTGGGATCAGATTCTAAACTATATCACTAACGAATAACACAATTTCGGGGGCAAATCACTTAAGTGTTAATGAAGTCCTTTGATGTAGAAATTTGAAATGGGTTTGTGTAGACTAGAGGGACTCTTTACAAATTGGTAATATTTTTTGAAAACTAAAGTTATTATTCTGTGGCGTGTACAGTGGAAATGTGTCTTTTGTTCCAGCAGGAGAAAAAGAATATTTCAGCTGTTTTTTCTGCACATTCACCACTGTCAAATTATCAAGTCTTAGGCGTCATTTGAAAACCCATTCGGATGAGAAACGTCACGTGTGTCACCTCTGCCCGAAGGCCTTCCGCACAGCAACTCTGCTGCATAACCACGTCAACACACACACAGGTACCTAATGCCTTCAAAATTGAATTAACAGGCAAGTGACTTTGCCTTAGAGCTGTGTTCTGTGATCATTTTATGCTCAGAAATTCCTCTGATTTTCTTTGGCGCTCCACACTGAAAAGACATGGTCTGTAGTTAGGAGTTCTGTGCGTGAATTTGTTTATTTTGTTAAATACCATTCTAACAATTCTTGTCAGCTGAACAGTGACTTCCGTTGTGCTTCATTCCTATGTGCAGAATAGAATTTTCTGTGATGTTTTCATTTTAGTATATAAATATATGAAGCAATCTCATAAATTGTGTTTATAATAAACTTATTGTGTGCATATATGTGGAAGAAATTCTTGACCGTGAGGGTGGTGAGGCACTGGCACAGGGTGCCCAGAGAAGCTGTGGCTGCCCCATCCCTGCAAGTGCCAGGGCTTGGAGCAACCTGGGCTAGTGGAAGGTGTCCCTGCCCATGGCAGGGGGTGGAACAAAATGAAATTTAAGGTCCTTTCCAACCCAAATCATTCTATGATTTATTGTATATAAAAAGTCAGAATATGAGGAAAGGTTCTATTAAGAAATTCTGCGTGTCGATTTAAGGCAGACCATCACGTTGCTGTGTTTTTAAATAGAATTCTAATGGTGTATTCTTGCAGGGAACAAGCCCCATAAATGCAGTGAGTGTGACACAGCCTTTGTGACCCGGGGGGAGCTTTCACGACACAGGAGGTACAAACACACTTTGGAGAAGCCTTTCAAGTGCGCAATATGTGAATACTCCAGTGTAGAAGTAAGTACAGCCTTACTGAATCTTTTGGGAGGGTTTGGAGGCTTTCATGTGCCAAGATTTTAATGTACACAGAATTTTTGCCCAGATTTTTAACCTTGAGAAGTCCAGGCTCTGCTGATGGCCTGGGACACACTGATGGATTGTGTTTATGTGTTACGTTGCTGCAGTGTTACTGCGAGGTGGCTGATGGCTACAACTTTGTGGTGCCATGCATTTCATTTTGTTTGTGTGCACATCTTTTCATCTCCATCACCCTGAAGAGAAGAAGCAAGTAACCTGAATTCCTGGAACCCTTACTTGGTCCCCTGTAGTGATATTTGCAAATGTGCAGCTCCAAATTAATATTCATACAATTATTTAGGGTTTTTTAACTAGTTGCATTTTAAGAGCACTTTCTATTTTGTTATGCTAAAATTGCTGCTAGACTTTTTGGTCCTCCACAAGCATACTTGGTCCTCATTCACACTACATTCCATGCACTGCAGGAGAATACCAGCTAATGTCTAAAATGAAGCTCATATATTGTGTTTGTATACTTGATGATGTTTGGGTTTTATTCCAGGACTGGGATTTTCTTAATCTTTTAAATCTTAATCTTAGAGTCTGCTTAAGGGTGCACTTGGAAATTGCACTTGAATTGGGTGCACAGGCTTTCAGAAATGCACCTGTGATTGAATCACTGTCACAGTTTAGTGGATGTTCAATATCTGAGTTTGTGCTGTGTCCAGATCTAAAGCTGTAAGCAAACCTGAACTTTATTCCACGCGCCTTATCTTAATAATTAGATTTTGGATAGCTTGCATCTTTAAAAACCCTGACAGCTGGTAATAAATTATCCTATTCTTTACCTTGTTTCAATAAGGAGCTATTCAGCATTCACTGCTGATACAGAACTCTCATTCCTGTAAGCTTTACCTGAATGAAACAGCTGAAGGAGCTCTCTAGTACTGCCATGCAAATTATTTGACTTTCGTGTAGCAAAGGTTGGCAGTCATGCTGAATATTATTTAAGTGAATAATGGTGTAGATTTGAAGGAACCTAGCAGTGAATTCATTAATTGTATTTATAAATGGAAGAACTGAACATTTGGTAACTCCTAATCACATACCTGCAATATTTATGTAGAACATATCAGAAAAACAGTATAAAAATAGAATTGAATTAAACTTTGCAACAAAAGTGCTTCATTGGGACTTGAAGGTGAATAGACTCTGGATAATGAGTTTGGTCTTTCATTTATTTTCCTGAGTGTTTTCAAAGAATTTTATGTTTTGTATATCCAAGTAGCCAGACAGTAGTAGGTATCCTCTTTTAAAAATGCTATCTTTTATGTTCCTATCATAAAATCTCCGCTTTTGCTAACTGTGGACACTAAACATGGAAGTAAGATAATCTGGGGGAAAGAGTGCAGAAGTGTCCTTAAACCACAACAGGCTGATTGTGCAGGAAAAAACACAATGTGAGAGTGCTAATCCTGGGATTAATGCAATGTTTTAAATTGCGGTAGGTGTAGTATGTAAAATTGCTTCTATTTTAATTAAATCGATCTGTAATGTGTATGTTACTTTAGAAAATCTCTTCCTTTTTATCTGAGGCCAGCAAAATGAGGCGCCACGTCCGCTCGCACACGGGAGAGCGGCCCTACCCCTGCGACCAGTGCAGCTATGCCAGCAAAGATGCCTATAAACTGAAAAGGCACATGTTAACTCACACAGGTAGGATTCTGGGCTAGGGATCGAGTGCAGGGCCTCAGCTGCTTCATATTCATAGGATTTCATTTCAGCCTCAAAATCAGCCCTTTTTTAATTTGTGAATTGGAGTAAAAACACACCTGAAAAGCATGTTCTCTTTCAGTGTTCTGGGTTTGGCTGTTGGAAGCCCAGCAGTGCTAGTGGTTAGTCTTGCTGTTCCTCCTAAACCTCTTTTATATTAGAAAAATATTCCATTTTCTGTGGGTCAAGTTATCACTTTTATTTGTCAATTACTTGATTTTACATGGAGATGTATCTATGAGAGATTTTTAAATATCGGTTCAGAACATCTTTTAAATCTTAATCCTGGATTCCCAGCAGCTAATTTGGTCAACAAAGAATTAAATTGCTTTAATATTGAAAGCAATGTGTTCCTGTCATAGCTCTGTAACATGCAAGTCCTCTCAGAGGGCAGTGGGTATCAATCCTGTACTTCAGGGTTTAACTTGGCTCAATTATGATATGTAATTTGTTCTCTGATTAATGTTTTAGGTTGAATCAGAGGGTGACAGCGTGGCTTGAATCAAATTTTCCAAATATCCCCACTTGTCACGCATTGGTTCATATCTTGAGACAGTTTGATGGAATTAAACTGAGTTATTTTTTTATGAGAGTCACCACAAGAGTCCAACTGGAAGAGTTCAAGAGTGTTACCCACTACTGACAGGGACTTTGTCCACAGAATCAGTCTGGAATTGGTTCAAAGCTGTGCCAGTTGCCATTGTTGGTGTAATTTTTAATGATAATCACACCTGATGTGAATTTTTGGGGAAGAAAAGCAAGAAAATAATTCCCTAATTTCCCTTCCCACCATTATCAGTGGCTGGTGGTGTATCACTCTTATCATGATGTTGTACAGCTGTTGGCTTCCTCTCCTTGCATATTTGAAGATAATTCTGCATTTTTGTACATGAAGTATTCAATACAGAATAGTTGATAATTAAAATAATTCCTGATTCGTAGTTCAGAATTACATGCATGGCTTTATGCTTCATCAGTTTGGCTTGTGGACTCAGAAAGCCAAGATTTTGTGTTGCAATCAGTTATGTAAACTTCTGGAAACTTGTTTGGCCTTTTGTGCACTCTCAACTAATATTAACTTTTGGTTGGTCTGGAAGCTGGTGCTGTTAGAACATGGATGTTGAGTTTTGTGGGAATTTGCATATGTTATTTTAATTTCATTTTAATAGGTGAAAAACGCTATGAATGTTACGTTTGCCGAGCCAGATTCACTCAAAGTGGCACCATGAAAATGCATATGTTACAGAAGCACGGAGAAAATGTGCCAAAGCACCAGTGTCCACATTGTAGTACCCTTCTGTCCCGAAAAAGTGACTTGGGTGAGTTGAAAGGAGAACACTGAAAATAAAATATGAAGATAAGTAGAAGTGAAATCTCTTAATTTTCACAAATTTTCACCAAATATATTATATCTGACTTTATACTATCACAGCATATTTTAACGAAAATGTGTTCATAATTTTACAGGTAAGTTGCTCCTGCAAGGAGATGTGGTGACATCTTGTGGTTGTTGTTTTAATTTGTTTAAAATGCAAAGTAGCAAAGATGTAGCTTTTTCTTGTTTTTTTAATTTGCTTGATAACTGTGGCACTGTGACCTTCTGTTTTTCAGAAGTGTTGGAGGCAATAGAGCTGCCCTGTAACAACAAAACCTATATAGAGTTTTAAGTTTCCAGCAATACATGAAAAAGCTGTATTAAAACTGGAATGTTTTTGAAGTATTTGATTTGTTAAACGATTTCCACTGAAATCAATACGATTCAGGCTTATAACTGCTTGATTTCTTTGGGAACTTACAACATCTTGCTGCAACTTTTGTTTAATCTTAAATTAATTTGTCTATTTTACCCCTACTGCAGAGTGCAGGGAAGGTTCTTTGGTGTTTTCCTCTACAAGATTTGCGTTACTCAGGGCTATGCACGGCTCAACGCTTGTTCAGAACTGTGGAAATAAAAACCTCAGTGAATTGTTTTGAATAACTGTGCAGGTGTCCACCTGAGGAATCTGCATTCCTACATGGAGGAGGCAGTGAAGTGCAGGGACTGTGAAGCAGCTTTCCACGAGCGCTACGCTTTCCTTCAGCACCGGAAGACTCACAGGAATGAGAAAAGATTCAAATGTGCTCAGTGCAGCTGCACATGTAACCAGGTATTTCAGTTCCCTGAGAAAATACTGCTCGCTCTGGTGGTGGTGTTGCAGGATACAGTTGGCTTTGGGGTTATGTTTACCTTAAGAAAATAAAACTTTTTGTGACTGCAGTCCAACTAAAATAATGTAGTGGTGCTTATTTCCAGGGTAAATCCTTCACAAAGAAGCAGTGAAATTGAAATCCTGGAAAGATGAGTCTATCTTCTTGATAAATATTTTGTATGTGGACTGTTTAGAAAAATAAAGAGCAATCGCTTTCAGGGATGTTGTGATAAAGAACAAAATATAGTATTTGAGCCTGAAATGTGATTTTTCAGCAGTGATGCAGAATATATTCAGTCTGAACTGAAAAATTTATTTTAAAGAGTACTTTGGGATAGCTAGGACCAGTTCAGCAAGGAAAGTAAGAAATTATTATTCACTTCAAAACCATATGCAGTGAGAACATGTTCTCATTTTGCGTTAACTGTGCACACGTAAAAATAAATGTGACCCTTTTTCCACATACAGATTTTACATGTAAAACTTCATTGCTTATCCAGGGACCAGAAAATGATAAATTTTATTTTATACCCACCAAATGGCAACATTCTTTTAAAGCAGAATTTTAATATATATTCTGGAAAATCTTCAGGAGTTTTGTGGAAGTTGTTAACTAAGTCAGTCTTCCACTTAGTGTTCCAAAATTTGTCTGTCAGAACTGTATTTGCTTTGTGTGTGTTAAATTGCTTACATAGCTTAGTATTTGATTGATATATTTGTTCTTCATTATGCTAACAGAGTAATATGTGTAAGCATGCTGAAAACTGTGGGTTGGTGAGGGCAAAAACTGCTACACCCAGAAAAGGAAGCAAAGGCAAAAATAAAATCCATGAGAACCCGAAGCGTGTTAAGCCAGAAGGTAATCAGTGACTAAGTCAGAATTTAATCATGTAAATTAGAATCAAGACTAAAAGGCTAAGGCAGTGAATCTTCCCTGCTGCTTAATTACTGTTTCACAGTGAAGCTAATAATGGGAGAATACTTCAGAATAGGCTTCATTGTGTGTCAGAAATTCCTGTTGTGTGAGTTGGGTCATTGCGCAGGTACCGTCCTGGGCCGTTCCCTGCTCCTGCAGATGAGTCCCTGAGCTCCCTCCTTAGCAATGCTTGCAGATGATTTTTGTGGAGTAAGAGACAAGAATGGAGATACACCTGAGGCCTAGATGTCCCTAAACCTCACCTTTTGGTGTATCAGATTGTATCTGCACTGAGAGAAAATTCGACATGGTGAGAAGAAGAAATGTTGGAGCTTTTCTGAATCTAATGAATATATATCAGCAGCTGAGTTTACATTAGCATTGACACTTCTGTTTTCACTGGTGAGGCTGTAATGGTATGGTTAGAGAGAAGTGTTACAGCTGCACTGTTTATGTTTTTTCAGTAATTAGATTTTGCTGTTTATTAATGTTTTCCTACATGCAAACAATTTCTTTTTGATATCTTGTAAATACCTTCATCTGAAAGCTTGATTTTCTAGAGCTGTGATAATGTATCTTCAGATGTTGTTCATGCAAATATTCAGTTCATTAATTGACTCACACAAAACCTAAAAATTTCTGTGCTGTTTCAGAAGGCTTTTCCCCAAAGCTGACATTTGCAAGTATTTATATATCACTGTCCACTTGTTGCACAACTTGAAGGGGCCTGTGGGATCCTCAGGGTGGCTTTGCAGATGATGACTTGTGAGGCTGGGGCTGTCAGTGATTTGCTGTTGCTAATAATTAAAAATGAAAAAGGATGCGTATGATAATTAAATTTCCAGTTAAATAATGCTTCGTTTTCCTCTGATGAGAATACCATGCTCAGCAACATGGCTTGTAATGTAATATTCAACAGAAGATATATTCATTCCCCAAGTAAAGTGTAAGATAAAAGATGTGCTGTAGTTACATGTTGGCAGCATTTTCTCCATTAAATTAAACTGCATACTTGTTAAATTTATTGAAATATTTACTTGTCTTTCTGGTTAATCATCCCAATATTTAATTTTTTTTTTCAAAGTTGCCCTGAAATCATTCCAAGATGACTCTATTGTGAAAAATGAACACTCTGCCAGTGAGATTGTTCCTGTTTTAGATGGGACAGAAACAGCAGCTCCGAGGGAACACAAAACAGAAGCAGCTCACGGAATGGATTCTCAACATGATGGACGAATAATGCACAAACAGACTGGTCTTCCTTGTTCCCAGTAGTTGTAACTGAGCAGTTCAAAGTGTGGAATTCCCTGCAGTTAGAAAGGTAGAAAAGCTGCTGGTTGGAAGCTGTTGAAGCCCTTCCATGCTCGTGTTTCTTCCTGCTGCTGTTCCTACTGTGCAGCCTAAATACCACTGCAAAGTGTGGAAGTTAGAGGGGACCTTCAGCTGGTTTCTTAGTACAGGTAATAACAGAATGGGAGAAACCAGCTCATTTCAGAGTCATTTATTAAAGAATGGATAGGCTTTTTCGCCTTGCATTCGTTTTTTTTCCAGCTTTACTCACAGAACTGCAGACTGATCTGAGGCCAATTTATCCCTCAGTTTCACTGAGAGCTGCCTGAATTTCAGTGTTTTTCAGTGTTTATACTTTGCTGAGGTGAGCACATGCAAGGCAATGATTTTTTTAATGCAAGGAAACATTTACTAAATTTCCTTTCTGCAAACACTTTAGTTTCTAATAGAATTCATGATGCGATAGAATGCATGACACAATTTTCTGGAAAAGCACCGTTTTTTATGCCTCACACTACTGGTGATTAGTAACTAATCTTTTGTCTGAGTTTTTATCAGCTCCGGTAGCTGGGCAGACAGAGCTGCATGACAAAAATGAAGCAGGAACAGGGTGTCAGAAAAGTGTGGAGGACCCCCACATTGTGGGAATGCAGAACCTTCTGTGACCTTTAGCTGACTTTTTTGAGAGCAGGTGGGATCTCTTCTTCATCCCTCCTTTCAACAGCCTTGCAAGTTTGTGATCCTCCATTTGGCACCAGATCCAAACCACACCCACGGCTTTGATTTTAATTAGCTCTTCAATAAAGCACAATTATATTACTTAGGAAAGTTCATGTTTATAGTATACTTAAAAATCACAAAAAGGTTTAACTGTCAAATACAATTCTCTAGCTTTCCTTAGGTTATAGGAACTACTGGGTTTAACTAGAGTCATTACAGTAAGTACTATTAATTTTTATGATTCATTACAATGATCACAATTGCCATTTATACACTGTTCGCACGGGTTTTTTTGTCATTTATAATTAATACTTGGAAGCCTGCTCATAAAATCTTTAATACTTTTAAAATATTCATCTTTAATGCTGCTGTTCTTATGTTACATTTCATTATAAATAAGCACCAGCATAACTAACAAATAATAATATTAGGCCATGTAACAAGTAAATTTAATTCATGTGCGAAGCCCTCATCCCAATTTCAAGATTAACATCTGTGTTTAGCTTTGTTATGGTGTGGAATTTGACCGGTATTGAATGGTTTGGGTTTGCACGTTGGGCACGCTGTGGTTGCTGGTTCTGCTGCTGTGGTCAGGGGCAGAGAATTCCCGTGCTGTGCCCTCCGGGTGAGCCGAAGTCTGACTGCAACTGCAACTTCCAACTTTTTTTACTTTGAATAGACTGTTAAAAACGAAACTTGAAGTTTTTGCTGGTTAGTTTATTAAAATAACAGCTTTATCCTGTACTTGGTGACGTGTCTACGTGCCTGTTGTAGGATAACTTCTTTAGCCCAGCTGCTGTTCTGTGGCCCAAGCAGTGCCAGGACCTTAACTGCCGTGTCCCCGAGCCGTGCTCACGGTGAGCAGATAAGGAAGGATGTTGGTATTAGCAGGAGATAATTACTGTCTTACAGCAAATAATCCCATTTATAGAGATCACCCCAAAGTTCTCATCGAGACCTTCATCAAGCAGCTCAGTCAAACACTGAACAGGAGTTCCCAGCTTGGTAACAGAAACCTTCCTCAGCTCTACAGCAAACCCTGCGAAGTCAGAGGGCTAGAATTCGTCGAAATTCCTCATTAGTGTTGTCTCTCCATTACAGAGCTGTTACATGAGTGTTTATAAATGTTCATTTTAATTGGTTTGTGTCTGTTTTCATGCTGGTAAAATTTCAGTAAGTTCATTTGTTCTTACCAATGACAAGACTTAAGAATACTTTTGTTCACTGTAATTGCTTAAATAATATTGTTAACTTTATTCTTGTTGTGCTGTTTCCATTTGTGTTATAAATTCTAAGCAGCAGATTTCTTTGTTAAAATTAATTTTAGAAGTTGTTTAAATTCCTTGATCAATTTGCTGAATATATATTGTTCATTTGAATTGTTAATAACAAAGCTGACTCATTCTGTGCTGACATCTAAAAATCAGACTACATAAAGTGGAATGTGAATGTAGTAATAAAAGATATTTTTATCTCTGAACTTTCAAATTATTATTTCAGTAGTTAGAAGCTAAAATGTGTCATTTTGGAAACCAAGAAAGAATGCTTTGACCTCCTTCAGGAGCCATTCCTAGTGGCCTCATGCTTTTTAAAAACAGCAGTGATTGTTCTTCATGATTAAGAATTTGCATAACCATGCAAATGCAAATATTTGCATACCTATTCTGATTTATATTTTACAAAGGTAATTTAATTTCATTGTATTACTCACATATTTTAGACCAGTAGGTATGTATTAATATCTTTTAAGCAATGCATATTCTGAACAGATGCCAAATTTAAAATATTTTAATTTACTAATTGTGGAGGAGTTAAATACACAGGAATTATTCATATCTGAAACAGATAATACTGGAGTGTTCTGTAGCATTATGTAAGAATGTTCTGAGATAATTCAGTTATTTGGGGAAGAAGAGGAAACTTGCATTCCGAGTTTCCTCTGCAAGCTGAAATTGTCTATGCTTTAAAGAGTTAATGTGTGAGGAAATTTAGTTTTGCACAGACCCAGCAGATAAAAACCAGAAAAAGAGTTAAAACAGGTCTTTGGATACATTTTTTACTATTCAGGCTCTGTAATAAAACAGACTTGACACAGAAGTAGCTTCAGCGATGCTAAAATGTGACCTGACATTGTGGAAGTGAGTGATGTGTCAACTGGAATGAATTGCATTCTGAAATTTGGAAGAACTGGTCTCAGAAGAATCCTGGGCTGTGCCAAGGGGGATGAGAAGAAGGAGCCGAGACTGGAAGTTGGCCCTGGTGTTCCTGCAGGGAGAGTTCATGGGCAGTGCTGCTGCGGGAGCGGTCACTCCCGGCCGTGGTCATTCCCGGTGGTGATCCCGGGCGGTCATTCCCGGCGGTGATCCCAGGCGGTCATTCCCGGCGGTGATCCCAGGCGGTCATTCCCGGCGGTGATCCCAGGCGGTCATTCCCGGCGGTGATCCCAGGCGGTCATTCCCGGCGGTGATCCCAGGCGGTCATTCCCGGCGGTGATCCCAGGCGGTCATTCCCGGCGGTGATCCCAGGCGGTCATTCCCGGCGGTGATCCCAGGCGGTCATTCCCGGCGGTGATCCCAGGCGGTCATTCCCGGCGGTGATCCCAGGCGGTCATTCCCGGCGGTGATCCCAGGCGGTCATTCCCGGCGGTGATCCCAGGCGGTCATTCCCGGCGGTGATCCCAGGCGGTCATTCCCGGCGGTGATCCCAGGCGGTCATTCCCGGCGGTGATCCCAGGCGGTCATTCCCGGCGGTGATCCCAGGCGGTCATTCCCGGCGGTGATCCCAGGCGGTCATTCCCGGCGGTGATCCCAGGCGGTCATTCCCGGCGGTGATCCCAGGCGGTCATTCCCGGCGGTGATCCCAGGCGGTCATTCCCGGCGGTGATCCCAGGCGGTCATTCCCGGCGGTGATCCCAGGCGGTCATTCCCGGCGGTGATCCCAGGCGGTCATTCCCGGCGGTGATCCCAGGCGGTCATTCCCGGCGGTGATCCCGGCGCGGTCATTCCCGGCGCTGCCCGCAGGTGGCAGCACGGGGCCGCCGCCTGGGAGCTCCAGGGCAGCCGCTCGGCGCTGCTGGAATTGCTGCCTCAGTTTCCCTCGGCCCGTCCCTCCGTCACTTAGGCCGCGTCCAGGCGATATACAAAGAGCTCTTTCTTTCCCTTAGCAGGCTACTAAGTCCTCATGTCACTACAAAGTGTTGTCACCGTGAGCGGGAGAGAGCACGCTGCTGTCTTGTCTTCTGCTGAAGCCCAGCTGGGATGGGATGGGATGGGGGCTGCGTTCTTGTGCCTGGAATGGGAATTTTCTCCCAGTGGGGCTGGCACAGGCTCAGCTGGTCCCTCCACGTTCGTTGACTGTGACAGCTCTCCAGCCCTGCACGGGCCTTTGCTGTGTTTGTGTTTTCCCTTTGGCTGAGTTGGCTCCATGGAAGGGGAGGTCAGTGCCACCGGTGCAAGGCAGGTGCCCTGTTAATAGGGCGTGTTAATGTATTTTCTGTTGCCAATAAATCCTTTTAACGCATCAGGAAAGTTACTGTTTGTTGATAATTTAAGCATCTTATCTAAGAAATCTTTACCTAAAGTGATTTTAGGGCTTTTAACGAGCAACAGATTTGTTAGGTAAATTTTAAAAAGTCCTTTAAGGTGAGGTGCAGTGGGCACACAGGCCATGAGGAGTGAGCTGGCCTTTTGATAAAGGAGGAGCTTGTCAAATCCAGTAGATTTCTTTTATATATTCTCCAAGATGTGTTGACACAACAGTGTGGAAATGGTGCACAGTCAGCCTCACCACAAGGACTAGCACTTCTCATGCTGTGACGTAACATTTCACCATGAAATGGTCTTTAGTCACTGTCTAAGCATTATTCTTGGAGAGTATATGAGGAAATGGTGGATTTCCAGCTGATTTCCATTTTTGTGACTGTTCCAAGAAATTTTCTTTAATTGTCATTTTGACGTTCCTGCCATCCTCTCCTTTGTATCCAAACTAGTCTCTTTCCTGTCTTTCAAATCTTTTTGCTGACTGCTGAGTCTGGATCAGGGAAGCATGTCTGCTGTCTGTCGGCACATGCCTGAGGATCTTTGCCATGATAACTTTTTTGTTAGTTACATGAGTTTGGTTATGTAACAATCTCACAACTATACTGCAAAAATAACTGACAAAAAATTAACAGATGGGAGTGTAATTGTTGTTGTGAGGAAGCCTCTCTGTCTCTCAGCCATAGCTGGGTCGTGTCCATTGTACAGACGAGAAAGACGACACAGAACAAAATGAATCTCTGATTTAATCCTCTTGCCTTCAGGAGCAATGAAACCCACTGATGATACAGTATGCTCTGCTCATTACTACTTCCATCTCACTGAACCAGAAATAGAAACCTGGGGTGCTGCAGCATGTGATGATTAAATTACATTAGCAGAAGGTGGTGAGCAAATAGGCAAGGACTTAAAGACATAAAGCTAGTGCTGTTAATCACTTCCAGAGACATTAAAATCGGAATATTAAAGCTGAAATAACATTTATAACTTCTTAAAGGTCAGTGCTTAAGCTGATAGGAAGGCACTGTGGCAGCACGACTAACAGCCACGGGCACGAGTGGTGTGCAGCATCTTGGAAGGAGCAAACACGGAGTTTCATCTGGTGGTAACTGGAAGTCCAAAAAGCAGACACAGACTCCACAGTCTTAAGGCCTTTCCCAAGTAGGAAGAGTGAAATGAAAAACACTTTCCTTTGATACAAACAGAGGCCCCTTTTGCTGTGTTTCTCTGAATGCAAGCTCACTCCATGCAGTCCCTAGTGGGTGACTGAATTATGGCTGACAGGTTATGGATGGCTCTAGCAGTAACTTCTCCTGCGTTTAATAGCTCGGTTTTGTTTTGTTTAAGAAACTGGATGTGCATTTGAAAGCAATTTGCTTTAATACAGTATGTCTTCAGGCAAACATCATTCCCTGTTTTAAACAGCTTTTAAACTTTTGAACAGCCCAGCTATTGTTTGAAGTCAGTCACAGAAACAGCTGGGCTCTGTCTGGCGTTTGGGGTGTGAGCGTTACAAAATGGGAAAGCATTTTTGGACAGTTTTAGTTCAATCTGTTTTCACTTTGAATTGGCACTTGACAATGAAGAATTTAGTTTCGATATCCTTCGGTAGTTGACTGTTTGAGTTGCCTCTCTAAATTATTTTATTTTCAGCTTTTGGTGTTGGGTTTTTTTTTTCCCAGATTGACAATTATTGGTTCTATCCCTGCCCTGTCCACATAACAACATTTGCAGCTAATGGGAGGAATGCAAAGGAGTGACACTGCTGATTGCTTTGATAAGAAAGAGCCTGGCTTTTATTACCAACTAATTAAATGGTAGGTAGCAGCTAATGGTGATTATAATTAACCCTGGAATTGCCATCCTTTTTCTGGAAGAGCTGTAAGATAAGAGAACTAAGCTAAAGTCCCTTTAAGGCAAAGGTGATTTTTCCTTTTGTTGCAGGAACTGATCAGCTCTTTCACTGCAAAGTGAAAGTTGTAAAGCTGTTTATAGTTGGTGTTTGCCACTCCCATTGTAAATGTCCTGCTGCTTGAACAGAGTTGTTTATTCCTTCGTCATTTAGCTTTACTGACTGTGAATTGGGACAGTTTAATTTTACATGAGCTGTACCCTCCAGGCCATGCCCTCTGACAAAACTTTTGCGGGAGTTTTGCTTCAGTAAAAACTGTGGGATAATAAATGTCATAATAGTGTTAAGCTAAGACTGTACTCCATCTTTCCAGAGGTGTAAGTTTATAGTAAATTCAGTTAGTTCAGTGAATTCATTCTAGTTGGCTGTAAAGTGAGACAGCAGTCTCTTCTTTTGGGGCAAAGAGTGATGCACAACAAACAAATCCCACCCTTCAAGATTAGGCAGCGCACCTGTACTTTGGATATAAAGTGGTTTTTTTCTGTTTTTCTTGCAATGCCTCTGAGGGATGCAGGAGTGTCCAGGGTGCTGCTGTTCATCCCGCCGGGAGAGCAGCCAGGAGGGAGCTGCGGTCCCTGCCAGGGCTGCCCCTCTGCAGGTTGGCTGTGGGAGGGCACCGTGGGCAGCCAGGCTGTGCTTCGGGGGGTTCCTCCTCTCAGAAGCAGCTGATGAGTGCGAACAATAAAACTGCTTTCCTCATCTGGTGATGAAGACTGACAGTTCGTAGGGGATGAGTCAAAGGTCACTGATGAGAAGATCCATCCAGATAATTGCTGTAATTGCACCCTGAGGATGCAGCTCCTCTCGCAGAGCAGCAGGCAGTGGCTGTTGGTAAATCTGTACTTGGCAGTGAACTTCATCCTATGCTTTCAATCAAGGAAGTTCCTTCATGAGATATAAATGGAGAAAGTTATTTTATTTTTTTTTCCTTGATCCAACCATGTTTCCTCCTGTTGGGAGATGAATAAAGAAATAGTCCCATTCTGAAACAGAGAAGTAATTGTGATTTAAACATAAAATTACCATTTAGTGTTAAATCCTTCAATGAATACACAAGCTGTCGTTACTTCACAACAAATATCAATAAGCAACATGAATGAGTATACATAATTCATAATATTTAACTTGAAATATTGCATCTTCTTCTTACAGTCACTGATTCATTTTTCTTGAGTTTGTCCAGTGACTTCATTAAAATTTAATACAAAAACCTTTTCTGTTGGAGAGTGAACAGTAACAGAACACAAGCAACAGCCCTGCCACAAAATTAACTTTTTTTCCACCCCTTCACAAGGCTCAGAAATCCAAAAGCTTTGTGGTTGCATTGCAGAGTGAAACTAGGGAAATAACACCATTATCAATCAGTCAGTCCTTGGCACTTAGCACTTTATTATATGAAGAATAAGAAATGCTGAGCAGAGGTTGTGCTCAGTAAGAAGGAATTGAGAAGGCAGGAATTAACTCAAATACAATGATCAGACTGTGGTTTTTTACCTTGGACGGTTTGAATGTTGTGTATAACACACAACACTTCCTATTTTAATAGACTGTTCCTCTGCCCATAGGGGGAATTTTTCAGAGAGGCCCAAGGGATGGGAAGCAAAATCTTTGCTTGTGCAAGAAGCTGCAGTGTTCGTTTTCTGTCAAAGCTCCACAAAGGACCGCGATTACCCAGCCACTGGTGAGGAGCTGAGTGAGCATCCAGCATTACACGACCCTGTTTGTGAAAGTCACGTCCATGCCCCTCTCAGGCTCTGTGTGTGCCCTGGATCACTTTTCTGTGGTCCCCAGGGGCTGACAGAAGGAAGAGGTGCAGGGGTAACCCGGCGTTGCTCCAACAAAGGCTGGTTCCTCTCCGATGCTCTCCGGAGCTGCTTTGCAGGTTCAGGCATGTTCCTTCAGACCCACGCTGACACAAAGGCAGGGGCAGAAGAACATTTTCTGGAAACTGCTTTAGTGGTTTTTAATCTGCTGCTATTTCCTCCTTCCTGGATTTTTCTGTACCGACTCCAAGCAAGTGTGATAGGGAAGAGCTGTCTCTAAACTACGCCCCAGTGTAGGGACAACAACAAAGCTTTGCTCTCCTGTTGCAATTTCTCCAGTCAGGTTTCTTTTTTATTCAGTGAAATTGCTGGGATTTTCCACACTGATGAAAGCTGTGCTGTCAGAGACACTGTGGTTTTACATCACACACCTCTCGTGGAAGTATTAATTTAAACTTGTCATTACTATTATGAAATAAGTAGGTAGTAGCATGGTCTTGTGCCAACACAGATTAGTACATTTATAATTAGATTAGTACAAATTGTTTATAAGTTTCAGACTCCACTTAGTCCGGCAGAATATGCATGTAAAATTGATTTCTTGGGTGGAAATTCCTTTCAAATAACAAATGTGTGATTCAGAGTAGAATTTTACATTCTGTACATTAACTAAATAGCAACAATAATATGATATTATGGTCATTTGGTTTATGCCTTTTACCATTTATTCATGAAAACAGAAAGCAGTATTTTGTGCCTACCAGAGATCTTGGTATTTATTTATGATTTATTCAGTGTCTATAATTCAAATACACTCTTGAAAGTCTCCCCCAAGCTCTTGCTCATGGGAAACTAACAGGCTTACACCAAACACATCTGTCACTACTAGGAGCCATTTGATAAGAGACTTGGGAAAAAACCTTCTTAAAATACAGCAGAAGAGAACTGCAAAAACCAGAGTTCTTGAGTCAACTGCTGCACAGGAGCTCTGGCAGCTATTTTTGCTGGGAGTGCTTTGAGTGGAAGACAAACATGGTCAAATTAGCTAAAATGCTGGAAGTTCAGTCAAGGATACTGCCTTAAATAGTTCACCCAGAAAAGGACAAGGCTTTCTTAGGGCAGCCCCTTCAGAATTCCAACAGCAGTTGCAATTTCTAATAAGTAAATATCAAATACGGTAATTTTTCTGTGAATTTGTTTTACGAGAGATTATTGGAATGTTTCGAGGTCAAGTTCAGCCCTCCTAACTATGAAATACCCAATGGGAAAAATATATATCTGAGAGTAGACCTTGATTAATATTGCTGTTTTCCTCTTCTAGGTTATATTTTTTTGCCATTCATGGCTGTAGGTCACATAGCTGGAGGAAAAAAAGTATGGTAATAAGGTGCTAAAATTTAAAGGAAAATGTCCTTTCCGCTGTCGACCTGCTTTTATCGTGCAGTGGTTTTTACTCCTTGCCAAATATCTGCTATTTGACCTCTCTGGGCTATGATAATATTGATCTAAAAAGCACAGGAGATTATCTTTCAGTGTAGGAATAAATTCAATATTTACTCATAAATATTTTTCATAGAGCCATAGAATTCCAGGTTGGAAAGGACCTCAAGGATCGTGTGATTGAAGCTTTCTAGGCCAAAGCACAGCCTTGACAGGATGGCCCAGCATCCTGTCCAGCTGAATCTTAGCAGTGTCCAGCACTGGGGAATCCACCACTCCCCTGGGGAGATTTTTCCAATGGCTGATTACTCTCATTGTGAAAAATTTCCCACTTGTGTCCAAGTGGAATCTCCCCAAGAGTAACTTGTACGCATTGCCACTTGTCTTTTCCATGTGACTCCCTGTAAAAAGGGAATTTCCATCTTCTTTGTAGCCTGGAACATGGTGAGGAGGTTTCCCTAAGCCTTCTTTTCTCAAGGCTGAACAACCCCAGTTCTCTCAGTCTTTCCTCGCGGGGCATCTTCCCAGTTCTTTGATCACCTTTGTGGTCCTTCTCTGGACCATCTCCAGCCTTTCCACACCTTTTTTTTGCATAGCGGGGATCCAAACTGAACTCAGTATTCCAGGTGAGGCCTGACAAGTGCTGGATTGAGTGGGATGATGATTTTATCTCTGCTGGTGGTGCCCTTGTTGGTGCAGCCCAGCATCCTGTTGGCTCTGTGCCACCACAGCTCCCTGGTCACCCATACTGAGCTTTTTGGCCACCAGGAACCCCAGGTCCCTTCCCAAAGGAAGCGGCTCAGTTGCTGGCTCATCCCTGGTTCTCACGTCCACCTTTCCCACCGCAGCACACCTGACACTGCAGATATCCAGCCTTTCACTTGATCAACCCCCTTCTCTCATCTCAAATCCCTTCAGCTGCCATGAAAGCTTTGTGGAAGTTCCCCAAATGCCATATGTGTGGGCGCGACCCCCCCATCTGTTAATTAACATTTGCAAGCACAGACCAGTTTCTAATCATGTGGGGGTGTACTGTACAGAGGGTGGCTGTACTCATCCCATTTCTAGGAAAGATTAATTCCCAAATGCCAGAAGTAGAAATCATGGAGTGGATCATTCGTGGCGACCCCTTTGCCTCGCTGTGGGGTTGTGGTGGTCTCAGCAAAGGGTTAACAGTGGCTGTGCACAGCCAGCCCCTCACTGCCTCTGCTAAAGGAACATTAATTATAGAGAGCCCGAAGGATTCAGAGCTAAAAAGCCTAAAAAGCCTGAGTAGTATTTAAAACCAAGACAGTCAAATAACTGGTTGGATTTGATCGCTAATAAATTACTATGTTCTGATGGTGAAATTCAGCAAGAGGGTGACAGTCAGATGGGGAGGTTGGCAGCAAAAGTTTTAAAAATAAATAGTCTTAAATTGCAGGAAATTACAGCAAGCAGCTCCTTGGAGTTATTTTTCTGCACACATTGTGTGTCTGAGGAGGCAGGCAGCCTGCTGGCAAGCTTTTGACCTTTTGTGTGAGAAATAAAATATGCAGGTGCAGTAGTGTGAGTGCACAACGGGGGACAGTGACTTTCAGCTGCGGGTTTGAGCACTGGGGGCCCTGCAGGGCAGCCAGGAGTGCTCCAGATTAGCTCCATTAAACCTGAGAGCAACACTGGGAGGTGCTGTGGCTGTAAAGGATTGCAGAATTTGTGTGTTTCCTACAAAATATCCTTGTACTCCAAATGTGTAAATCAGCCAATGGAAGACTTGTGTTAAATGATCTTGCTGAGAACTGATCTGGTTCTCATATTGACCTATTTATATTTCAGTCTGGAGTTACCCTCAGAGCAGTTGAGTTTATTTCAGTGACCTTGCTGCCACCATGCTCTAACTCCCAGTTCCTTGTCTGAAAGGAAATCCAAACCTGAGTGGCAGGGACTTCCTCCCACTGTAATTATATTCCAAATTCCTAAACCCTCCAAGCAAATATGAATGAGAAGTGATGATTTTAAATGTAAAGGTGGTGATGTAGATAAAAAGGTGACAGTAATGTTGGGAATGTCAACTCTGCAGTGGCTGGAGGAACAAGTCCTCTCAGCTGTCCCTCTGCAGCAGAAGTGACGGACCCTGGATCTCTGTGGATAAAAGGAGCCGCTCCACTCAGATATTCAGTGTTTATAAGTGTTTGTACAGACAAAACTGAGGAGTTCAGTCATTCAGTTCTCACAGTTTAATGTTGTTGTTACTGCTCCAATGTTTGTCAGTTGTTTGGGTGTGAAAAATCACCAGTTTTTACTGTGGGAAAAACCCCCATGCTGTCCCAAACACTTCCCCGTCTTTGTAAATCATAGAGGAACTTACACTGAGGATTAAAATCCAAAGTTTTATCTACTGATAGATCCCATTTAGAACCAATTTTTAGCTCCATGTTCTTATCAAAATATTGTTTAAAAAAAATTAAAGGATATGTTCTTGGAAGCTTAAATAACCTACACAAAGAAATTTGTATCCGTGTAAGTTTTACAACTAAAACCAGTTCTAACTATTATCTGCTGGTGGCACCATTATACCAGAGGAATTTATTATCCAAGTCTTAAATGAAAAACTGCCACAGACTACACCTCTCAATCTGGTTTCTTGGGAGATTTATTTTTTTTTATTTCTTCATAGTTTGGTGTCAGTTATACCCAGCCATTTTGTTGCCGTGGGGCCTTTGTGGGTGACTTTTAAAGAAATGAGCTTCATAAGGAACCTAATGGTGATGTACCAGGGATGAAAATTGTCTGGCAGTGTAACCTAAAGCAAGCGATCCTTTATGCAATCATATCCTGGTTTTTCCTCTGCATCAGAGGTAATTCTACACTGACTTTTATACCCCCACTTTATTTTTTTAATTTCAGAAATCTTCACTAAATAAATTAAAAAGCCAGCTTAGATCATGTTTCATCTTTCAGATGCTGAGAATAGATCTCTGACACTTGATTTTTTTAATGGTAAGTGGGTAGGACCAGGTACATTAGTTTTTTTCTGTGGGGTAACCACATAGACAAACCCATTTTTTTTTTAGTTGGCAGCTAAATACAACTTATTTTGTTTTCTTCACAACTTTATATTGTCCTAATATTTCATACAATTTCCTAGACCTTCCCATTATTGATATATATTGATACATAACTGTGTGAGCCACTTATATACCACAGAACATAGTGCAGTTTGATTTTTCCTGTGGCTAGGAGAGCAATCACTTCCCACGGTGTTTTTCCACACAGGTTTCTTCTAACTTTAGTTTTTAGGTTAAAGTTACAAAGATTGAAAATTTTCAGTAGTTACCTAAGTTAGTCTTCATCCTCCCTGGGAGACACAAACATTTCTAATCAAACATATAATTGATTTTATTAGTTCTGTTTTTCTTGCAAGGAACTGTTTGGTGCAATTTTCTTTACTCAAAAATGGGACAGTCACACTGCACTTCAGTCCACTGTGAATGCCCTTATCTGTGGCCCTGCCTGAGAGAGAAAATTATTCCATTTAGAAATCCTCTTATAAAACCTGGTGATTTTCTGTTTCTCCCAATTTTAGAAAACACAAATTCCCCCCCATGTTGCTCTCTCCCTCCCCTGGTTAACGTTGCTTTATATCTGAGCAGAAGTAATTTGTGCAAGACACATTACTTATAGGACAGTGCCTAAAAATACATCAAAAGGTCACTGCACACCAGACAGAAGGCAGCCCTTGTTCCAGCCCCTCGCACTGAGAACGACAGGTCTTTGTTAATATTAATTGTGCATATTTTAAACAGTGCCTGCTTTAAAAATACATTGCACAAACATGCAGCAATGAGCATTTTGTGAGCCCTGGCACCAGATAACGGGGGTCAGCTCTTCACTGATGATTTTAGGCATAAGTGTTTGCTGTTCTTACCAGCTTCCAGGGTTGTGAATTAGAGCCACATTGTGCATCTGCTCCCAGGAAAGTGGGGTATCTTTCCAAAAATACGAGTGAAATTAAGAATAGTAACAAAGATGTTTAAAGCACTGAGAAGATTCAGAGCTACTGATTTGCACAAACATTCACCACGATCGTGCTTATAATAGTAAGCATGTACAGAGAACATGGGAAAACTCTGCTGGGAGAGCAAGGCCGGATTCCCTCCATGCTCAGGAGAAGTTGAGCTGCTGAGAGGAGGTGGGTCAGAGCCTCCACAGCGTCCTGCTGATCCCAGTGTCCGGCTGCCTTCCCACAGCTCCTGGCCCAGGGATGCCTCGCTCTTCCCTGGCTTCCTCAGACCTTGGAAATGTTCCTCCAGAGGCAGTGGTGGCAGCTGCTCCATGGGCTGACCTTAGGATCCACCTGGATTATCCCCAGGGTCATCTTCTTCCTTCCAGCTGGTGATGTGACACTGAAAAGTAGCTCCCAACACACAGTACACGCACAGTCACCTCTTGTGCCATCCCGTCTGGTGAGCCCAGGCAAAATCAAAAGGTATGATTCTCTCCTCAGGTGGACTTTATCCAGGAATGATGTTTTTAGTAAAACCATGGATTCTGAGTCTTTGTATATCTCCAGAGAAAAGGCTGCGATATTTGAAAGGCTCTATCAACATCAAACAAAGAAACCCTGGCACCTGGACACTGTTCCCATCAAGGCCCTCTCACTCGAGCACGCTCGGTTTGTTTTGTAATTTATCCTTAATAAGAAAATGTTGAAAAGATCTGATTCTGGCTGGGCATCAAAGGCAGCGGAGCTGTACATGGACAGTGTTGTTTATAATGTGACTGTGCTGTGTGGCAATTTACAACCCAAATTTATGGTGCTATTGAGTACGGCCTTTTTTTCCTTTTGAAAACTGGTGTATAAGTGTGTTTACAATGGTAATTATTCACACAGAGTTAGAGGCAAAAAAAGAATGAAGTGTGGTGAAAGCAACAGCGTCACAAGGAAGGTGATGCTGTGTAGGTAAAGTCATTTCAGAACTTCCAGAAATGTTAAGTTTATGAAGATGAACATTAATTCTCTTTTGGAAGAAGGATTGAGGTAGAACAGATGGGTTCATTGCCAAGAAAATGGTTTGAAAGGAAGTAATGTGCACGTTGACATTTCCTGCTTTTACATAATTATTTTTTAAATAACTTATGTAATTGCCTTGAGTGGAATAATTGTGTTCATTAGTGGGGTATGAAGACAAGCATTTCCAGCATCTCAGAAGGGCTGTCTTGCACTGTACCTCTCTTACATTGTGTTTATCCACCCCAGCACAAGCTTTTACTTTGTTTTTTTCACAGCAAGATGCCATGACTGGAACAAAAACTGAGCAGCGTCTTTTGCTCGTCGTGTCTGCAACCTGTTCCACCTGGAGGGGTTAAACGTGAGTGGGACTTTGCCCACCTTCCCATGGCTGCCCACTTGGGGTGGAAAATCATGGGCCTTGCCCACCCAGGGCATGAGGATCATCTCCCTCTTCCCCTGAGCACAATTACAATTCGTTGGCTCGCCCCACTCTCCCTCCCTGAGGATCAAATCCACGAGGCAGGTCTTGGAGCAGAGGATGTTGGTAGGTTGAAGGCCAAGGAATATTTTCCTCCCTGGCCCCTCTCAGTATCTGCCCATGCCCTGTGTGCTGGGTATCTTCTCTCTGCCCCCAGATTTTCCCAGTGAAAACCCCAGTTTCCTCCGTGAGCACACACTCCCCTCGCACCCATCCCAAGCATCCAGTGGCGCTGCAAACAGCGTTCTGCTGCCTTGTTTTTGGCTTCCACTTGAACATATGCTGTGTGTGGAGCTGCTGATGGGCGGCAGCATCTGCTGCTCCAGCCCGGAGCTGTGCTCCGCTTTGGAGGGCAATTACTGCGAGCCGTGCCCCGTGTGTGCCCACTGCCTGCTCCTGTCAGGCCTTCGCCTTCCGCAAACTGCCCATTATGTGGTGGTGATAATTAAATCTCCCCTGCGCCAGGCAGGTCCGAGCAGTGCACGGAGAGCCCTCCTTGTCCGTGCAGCTGCCAAGGAAGATGCAGCCCGTAATGATGCCGCGGTCACCTGCCGGCTCCACAATGCCCGGCGCCACCGATTTGTTCCCGACGAGCTCTTTCAGCAGCTGTCAGATGCTAATGGCTTTCAGCTGCTGAAACAACCTGTGCCCCTGTGCGAACCGGGGGACTCGCCATGGAAATGGGCATAAATATTCATGTGGGACTAACAAAACCAAAAGTGCGAGTGTGGTTATCAGAGCTCCCGTGTGGACGTGTTGTGATGGGTTTAGAGTGATGACTGCAGGGTGAATGTTTTGAAGTGATGTTGTTCTTTTTACACTTGCGAGTTAAAAAACCCCACTAAAGGTGGTGGGATCGCAGGGGCACGTGGGTGAGAGCAGGGTTTGTGGCCCTGGGTGATGTAGGCAGTTCTAGGTTGGGCACTGCTGTCTGTTGTGGGTGAGGCACTGAAACTTGTTCCTGAAAGAAAGGAGCTGCTGTGTTTGCTCATTCGGTTTGCATCTCTCTTCTGAACCTGCTTATGAAGAATTGAAAGTTTCTCACCAGATCTGTGCAAGATGCTTATGGGGCACAGAACCCCGCAGGCTGAGTTCAGTGGTTTAGTTTCTAAAATAATTAATGTCAAGAATAGCAATGTATCTGTTTTGGTCAAGAGCTGATCATTTCCCACCTTTCAGCATCCCAAAGCCTCAAAACTTTGACATCAGAATAGAAGTGGTGTGAGTTAGTCTCTTTAGACAGACAGTTTTACAAATTAATTCTGTCACTGTGTCTACATTGGATTTTTTTAAAAATGATTTTGATTGTAATGTGTTCTTACTTTTTTCTTCAGATTCAGGATAGCCCTGATGAGAGGGCTGTTGTTCTTGTTGAAGGATGATGTTGAGGATGATGTTCTTCTTGAAACCCTTTGTTGGTAGGTTCCCTTAAGGTACATCAGAAGCCAGTGATACCCATTTAAATAATCACAAATTGGTGGTGATGTCCTTCATTACCTTAAACAACTATCCATATAGCCTCTGTGTGTGTATTTTTCTGGCGAAGAATCTTATGAAAATAAGGTTAATTCAGTGTCTCAGATAAAGAATGATATTTTAGTTAGAAATTGTTGTCATAATAGTTGCACAAAAGGCTTCAAATATTCTGTGACTTGGTACAAATAAAATGTTCAAAGATACAGGTGTTGTTCATGAGCCATCAAAGAGTTTTCCACTGCCACCTCGCTGTTTTATTAAAATGAAAAGAAGAGAAAAGATAAAAACCAAAGCTCTGTGCTAATCTTTTCCTTTGTTGCTTAAGGGACATTTCAGTATAAAGTAGCAATTCCCATATCATTTGAATAGCAGTTGCAACCCATTGGTGTTTAAAGTGAAATGTGCAGCTCCTGTAATCAGCACAACAGATGCAAATGTCTCGTCTGTCTCAAAGTGCAGCTCCCTGCTTGCTGCCTCAATTAGATTTAGAGTGGAAAACACAATCAGATAATGGAAATCATGGGAGCTCCTCTTTCATCTCTTTGCTAGCAATAGTTTGCTCAAAAGCACGTTGGAGTGAGCCTGGCTGGATGCACGTGAGGGCCCCCGCAGCATCACCGCCCTCCC
The DNA here is from genome assembly GCA_013389985.1 of Dryoscopus gambensis. Classification (NCBI taxonomy): domain Eukaryota; kingdom Metazoa; phylum Chordata; class Aves; order Passeriformes; family Malaconotidae; genus Dryoscopus; species Dryoscopus gambensis. The sequence goes on along the minus strand of WEIT01040754.1, from coordinate 78,750 downwards.
GAGCTGCAGAACATCCCGCAGAGCTTTGGAGGTGGGAAAAGGACACATCTCCCCCTCTTCCCCAACCCTTCCCCTGCCCCTGGGGACAGGAATGGCCTTTTAGTTCTGTTTATGCCCGGTGCCATCTCAGTGCGAGCCTCTGTGCATTTTTGTAAATAAGCAATAGCAAAAATAAATGACATTTAGCATTTAGATCCCAGGCCAGTGGCTTTGGCTGTGCAGGGAGCAGTGTAGCAGGTTGGGTAAAACCCTGCTGAGCTCCCTGAGTTCTGCCATTCCCGGCTTTAGGTGGCTGGAGCTGTTCCTCAGAGGGCTTTTTAACTCTAAAAATAACCTGTAGTGGTATGAGGGGACAGTTTACTTTATCCTTCACATTTCCAAATGTAACAGTGAACACATCCGTGGTGCTTCCCTGTGCCTGGTGTGTCTGAGCTGCTGGCGCAGTGAGAGGGGTTTCCATCAGAATGATTTCTGAGTGGAACTGCCCTTCCTGGGAAAGAGAAAACTTCCCAGGAAAAGGATTGGGTTTGATCCAAATAAAATCCATGAAGCCTCCAAAAGAAGTTGCTGATGGGATGAGAATCCTCCTCTGCTTCCTCTAAAATATTTTCCTGAAAAGAGGCTGGTTTTTTGGTTTTTTTATTAGTTGATTTCCTAATCAGGAGACATCTTATGGAAAAGGATTTCCATCTTGTGGTCAGCTGTGGTAATAGAACACTGCAGCTGGACTTTTTTTTAATAGGAAACCAAACTGGTTTCAATAAGAAATAATGCAAATCTGTTGTAGTTCCTTGTGAAGGTGAATGCTGGAGACCTTACAAAGTCTGTTTGTACAGAAGGTAAAAGTGTTTCAGGATTATCCCCCTTCAAAAAGTCATCTTTGGAACTGAAATAAAAGGGAAAGGTATAATATAAATGATTCATGGTGGAATATTTAATTTAGACACATTATAGAGCATGCTGGCCTCAGGAGCCATGCACAGGAGGCCTTACTTGGGACTTTAACAGAAAGGAGGCAATTACTCCTGAACTTCTGGGAAAATTTCTATCCAGAGCCAAATATTGTTGCTCGGATTGTTTTCTATTCCAGGATGACTCTGAGTCTCAGTACAGCGTCATCATAACTTCATGCACATATTTGTTGTTCAGGACAAATTTTGAAACCCGTGCTCTAATCTTGAAATAGCAAAATGCTGCAGGGTTAAGTGCTGGAGTTCACTGGAAAATCTGCCCACTTCAGTGGGAAAGACTTTTTAATATATTAAAAGCAAAACAAATTTGGAAAGGTCATTTTAAATATTAAGGACTGTGGCTGAAGGGCAGGGCTGTGTGTGCTGGGGAAGTTTAGAGCTCAGGTCTCATGCAGGTGCTCTGTAAATGACCTCAGTTGTACAGCCCTGCAAGCAAAGGTGAGGCTGTTAAAAGGAATAATTCATTTCTTACGTCTAATTACTACCTTGTCCAGTTGTACACTGTGATGCCCCTGCAGATTGCACTGAAGATCTTCTGACCTCAGCAAGAGCTGGACCAGCCCTGAATGTATTTACAAGGAGAGTTAAATAAGATCTCAGATCAAATTCTTAGAGATAAATGTAAGAACTTCATAAGTATTTTTTATTTTGAGGGCTTGTAACTAAAGGAGATGTTCAGTGTGTTCCTTAGTGGGTGCCAAAAAGCTTATTTTCAGAAGTGTCTGAAATTCAGGGAAAGTCAATAACTGCTATATTTAATCAGAAGTCTATGCAACTGCTGCTGAAATCCATCTATGTTCTTTTTCTAGGAATAGTAAGTGGGGGGGAAAGCAGCATATATATGAAAAATCAGGTAAAATGCGTATGACTTGCATGACACAGTAATGTAGATTTCAAAAAACCCGTTCAACAACGTGTCTAAGGTTGTGCTGTAAATGTCACTGTAAGGAAAGTAGAAAAAAAGAAAATATTTGTGGACTCTTTGCAGTGTTTGGTAAATAGTTTCCAGAAAATCTTACGTCTAAAGTCTGTGCATGGGCCTTGTTCTGTTGGTAACTGCAGCCAGTGGGAGTTTTTGCCATGGTCTGTGCTGAAACAGGATCCAATTTATTTTTTTATTTCTCATGTGGAGGTATAAATCTTGGACCTTAATTGCAAGAACACTTAAGGAGGAAAACATTTTCTCTTTTTATTTAAAAAAAAGTCATCTAACAACTAGTTAGTTAAAAGCATTAAAAAATACTTGAGGAAAGGCTTCCTTAAATCAAACAAATCTCTCATTTTGCTTTTAGACGTTCATGGAGGGTGCTGTGTTTATCCCATTTATTTGAAGTGTGAGAACTCTGTGTGAGATGAAGCCATTAGCAGCTCCTGGGGCAGCAAACAGCAAAGCTCCCGGCACGGCTCGGGGCTGCTCTGGAGAAATGCAGCTTCCACACTTTCACATTTCCCCAGAGGAGGTGAGGGGTGAGGAGAAATCAGCCAGGGAGGAGAGAGGAAATGCCCTGGCACAGAGGGGAGCAGCTGACCCTGCCAGGGTGGCTCTTGGGCAGGGCTGGGGATGCCGTGCTGGGCTCTTGGAGCATCCCTGACCTCCCCATGTGAGATGGGAATTGTGCACCAGCAGCCCGGGCTGGCTCAGCCCCGGGGCTCCTCTCCAGGTTTGGGTTGTTCTGTGAATTGCCGTGTGTACATGGATGGGCATTTCCTCTTGCAGAGTTTTGGGGGCTCGTGCAGGTGGTCCCTCACCCACAGTAACTCCAAATACAGAAGCTTTGGGCCTGCTGAGGATGATGGTTGAGGGATGAGCAACTTCTTCAGTTTATGGATAGTGATTCCTTTCTCCACTTCAAACTGCTGAGTACTTCCATCCTTCGAGAAGTGTTTCATTTATCTAGTTCTTTGGACTTACAGTGTTACCTACTGCACTGTGTGTTGGTGAAGAAGTGTTTTATTTGTCTGAAATTTTGTTGGCAAATGTCCCCTTGCTTGCGTGGAGGTTTTCATTTCCAAGCATTTGCCCTGTGCAAGTAACACCTCTGTAAGCTCTCGTGTCATCCTGACAGCAGTGGGTGGGCACCATCCTCCCTGCTCCTGCTGTTCCCAGCCTTGGAAAGGACTATTTTGTGCAAGTTTTGGTTCCCATGTCCTCAGCTCTTCAAACTGTGAGGGGGAAAGTAAGTACAGGTGCTTTGGGGAGAGCTGGCTGACCAAATGGGCTGGGTTTTTTTCCCCTTTTATTGCCAGTTGCTAAGAAATGTCTGCAGGAAGCTGCCGGCACACGCTTGTGGGATTGCTTTCCATATAAATGACTGCCAGGGTCACCCAAGTGTGGCCTCAGAGGAGAGAGGTGGAGAAGGTGAGGAACAGCAGGGAGGTGTCACAGGGAGACTCTCCTGGCAGGGCTCTCCTGGGCATGGTCTGTGCTGGGACACATCCTGGAGAATCTCCCTTGGAATGGTTCCAAGCTACCCCATCTGGTTCCACCTGGCCTTGGGAAGTCCCAAGTTTTGCAGTCCCAGTGGATGGTGGAAGTGAGGAATCTGGATAAGAGATGGAGCTCCGGTGTCTCAGAGCAGGCCCTGGAACTTTGGTTGTTTCTGTGGCCCAGACCCAGTGCGGTTTTTTCACTGGTTTTGGTTTTTCTGCAGTTCCCAAGCCCTGGGCGAGTGCTGTGACTGCAGGCTGCAGCTTTCAGCAGCAGCAGCCCAGAAATGCTGGTTAATCACTAGTTTATTAGCTCGTGGCCTTAGGCAAACCTGAAATCATTAACAGCCCATTTGTTGGGCTAATGACTCTTTTTTACTAGATGTATAATTTAATATATGGTAACTTTCATGCTTAATTATGCTCTTCAAAGCTTCTTTTGAAGGAATTTATTTCTCTGTGTGCATGTATATTAGAGGTTTGGGAGCTGGCTGGCTTTGCTTGCATGCTGCTCTGTGTTAAAATCTAGATAGTTTATGTAAGAAGATTTTAATTTAGGTATGGGTATTTCCCCTGTTGCTTGTTCTTTCAATATTTTTATCTTTGAGCACTTGCAAAATAAATAATGATGGATTATTTTAAGCCAATAGGTTTAAAATGGCATCATTTCATGCCCCACTGTAGGTTGCTACATTGTTTTGGACAAGACGTAAACCCAAAGTCCTGATCAATAGGGCCATTGTGCCAGCAGCTTCCAAATGAATGCAAGTCTTGATCTCAGTGTCCTGGCTGTTTTCCAGCCTGGTTCACATTTTACTCAACAGCAAGTCCCACTTCTGTTCCCTCTAACCTCAGTGGGAACAGAGGCAGACCACTGCAGAGTGCTGCTAATCCCACGTGCCATTTGCATGCAGCACTTGTAAAGCATTCTGGGATCAGCTGGGATGAAAAAGGGCTGTGCATGTAAGATGTTTTTCATTGGCATCCCAAATCCGCTGCCGTATCAGTGAAAGGAGGTTATGACTTCGTCAATTGGGATAATTTTTTGTTTTTGAGTGAGGCAGCTGATTGAGAAGGATAATAAAGATGAATTTGATTTTCTTTCTGTGAGCTCTAGTGTCCCCTTCATGGAGATTAAAAATTTCCCGGTGCTGTTTTCAGCTCCACAGAGCAAGCAAAAGCTAATCTCCTGCTTGGCTATACCCACACCATTGCTGTCCACTAATAGGATCGCCATACAGTTGTGACTTAACAGGCACTGGGAGAGGATAATCCTGTTTATTCGGTCATCCAAAACACTGATGATCTGAGATAATCAGCGGGCTGGGAGCAGGGGGGGAGGAGGAGGGATGAGGTTTGCTTTGCCGTGTGGTTTGTCTGGGCAGATGCCGAGTGCCAGGGAATGGCTCGATCTCGTCACAGAGCATGGGAAGGGACCAAAAACATCCTCCCAACGCCAGCCCTGGAGACCCAGCCTGATAAAACAACAGCCTTGGCAGTGTCTGGTCCAGATGTTGTGCTCAACAATTCTAAATTGTTCTTTTTGTGACTGATTTAATATGGAAATACTCAGTGTCTGAGTGGCCACCCGAGGCACTTTGTGCCAAGTGCTTTGGCTACCAGGTGGCAGAGACTGTGTGTGAATGGGTCATCTCCCCATGCTCACTCACACTGGGAAACCTACCCCTACCTTGTACTTGGATCCAAATTTACTAAAATTACAACTCTTATTACATTTTTGCTAGGCATGAGACACAGCTTTTTATAGGACACTGAATATTTGTAAGTGGTCACTGGATCTCTGGGAACGTAGGGGCACACTCTGCAGAGCCCCTTCCAAGAAATATAATCTGTAAGACTTTCCCCAGTGACCTAGAGCCTTGAAACTGGGCTGTATAAAATCTCTTGAGAGGGCACAGTAGTGAGCTTTCAAATGACTTTCTTTTCTTGTTCTTGTGATCATTAAAGCTTTCACACTTCATATTATATCCCATTAATTCACTGGCTCCGGTTTCTGTGAAAGGCCCCAGCCTTCACTTTGATTTTATCTCGGTCCACGTGCGTTTAGCAGCCAATAGTTTCCTGTTGAAGATATTTCAGTGTTTGTAACCTTAACCTTTACAGCTGGCACGAGCCATTCAAGTAGTGATGCTGACTTTGAAGCCTCATTTTATGTTGTCTGAGCTGCCCTAGTCCAGATGACAGGTTTATAGCTCGGGAAGCCAGTAGCAATGGCTGAGCTCACTGGGCTTTATAACTAAAGCACTGTCATTAGGTGCAGCTCCTCACCATGGCGACACTGCAAATATTGAACACAAAGTGATCCATGGGACCCAGTATAATGCTTGCTTTAATTAATATTTTACCAGATAACTTGCTTTATTTAACTTTTCAAACATGAGCAGGTCGGGAAGGACAGAATGTTGCCATTTAAAATTTATGGGCGCTCCTATTTGTATGCTTGTTTTAAAAATTAAATCTAAAAAGTATTGTTTGCTTTCTCCTCTCCCTGCTGGCGGATGTTCAGGCCCTTGCAAGGCTCCAGGGGATTTTCTGTGTGTGAGTGTTGAATGATGAGCTCTGAAAAGTGATGTTCTCGCTCTCCTGCCTTCCTCGCTCCCCTTGTACTCCCTGCAGCTTTCAGCAGCAGGGCTGTGTCCTTGCTGGCAGTGCTTTGGGATACCCTGAGCACAGTGCTGTGACCCCACTGCTGCACCCCGACCATCAGACCCCTCAGACCTGAGGTTCAGCCATATTTCCCCGAAGAAATGATGGTTTTGGGTAAGTAACACCAGATTCTTCCCTAGGGCTGCCAGGAAGAAAAGGAATATGGCAGTTGCAGAGCTTTGGGGCAGTACAGGAAATTTGTAATTAGGAGATTAGCCCCAGGGTTGTGCTTCTGAAGTGGAATGCTGTGGCAAGCGTATTCCAGATTTCTATGCACTTTAATTGGAATTTATTTCACCTAAAAATCAATCTGTAGACCAAGACAGAGGATGCATCAACCCACCTACTTAAGTGGTGGCCACACCATCCTTAGAAGTGATGGTATCCAGGGTCTTTCCCTCTGGATGTGTCCTGATAATCTGAGAGATCACAGCCATGGCCTCTCACAGCAGTGACCAACACGGGGGAGGCTTGTGAGGGCAACCCTCTGAAGAAAAACTTTCTCAATGCTTAAGTTTTTCTATGAATTTCCCTCTTACAACTAAGATTTCCTCTTGTAATTTTCACAACCATGACTGTAAATAAGGAAACATTATAAAATCTGTTAAATTCACCAGCATTCTTCTGCAAACAGTGAAAAAAATGCCCATTATTGACTCTTATTTGCCACAAAGAAGTGCCCATTAGTGTGTGTCCAACCCCTTTATATAAAACTGAGAGCAATGAAGTCACTGACAGGGCTTTTATTTGTCTACATTGAGTCCTGCAGAGATGGCAGGGAAAAAAAATCCTGCATTAATAAAAGAATAAATTCCTCTTCATGTTAACATAAAATGCTTCTACAGTGATGAAAAGATTTGGGTTTGGTCCAGTGTGGTTTTCCCCGTGTGGTTGGTTTTTGCATTTCTTTCAACTTGCTCTTTGTAATCCATTTCCAGTTGGGTTTTTTTTCCTTTCCAAGTCTGACATATAGCGTGATGTTACAAATTCTGGCCTGTGACAGCTTGAGGAATATTTATGTGTTTGGACAAAAATGTCTTCCCTTCCAAGTCTATTTAAAATGCTATGGAAACGTCTTACTCCCGAGGTTTTGTTTGTCATTGTTGGTTATTAAAAACCTCTGCCCAAGGTCAGCAGTGACACAACAATCCTGTGCAGGAGGCATTTTCAGGGATTTTGCATGGATGGCTTCAGGAAGTCAGGAGGGGGTGATGGAGGGGAGAGGAAGATCGAGATAAGACCTTTTTCTAGACTATTTAAAAGGTTTCTTTTTCTTTTCGGAGTGTGCAACCAGAAGTCACCACGAGGCAGGAGCTGGAAGCTGAAACTGTGCAGCACAAGCCTGGCCCAGCCTGGTGTCAGGGGACAACTTCTGGTGAGCTTTGTTTCTTTCCCTGTCCTCACAGCTGGGAATATGCCATGATTTAAAACCAGTGTAGCATTAACTGCCCCATTACACACAGCAGAAAGCTGCGGGACTGACCTCATCTGGCAGAACAAGTGTTTTAATGCTGCCCAAAGTTCAAATCAATCAAAAGGTCAAACTTGTTTAAGGCAGGGAGTGATAAGAGGGGTGATGGAAGCTCGGGAAACTTGTTCCCACTTGTTGGAATTAAGCCAGCCTGGCTTCAGGAAAATCTCCAGATAGGATGAACCCTGGAGAGCGGTGACAGATGAGAAACTCGGGGCTGAGACAGAGAATTCCCATTAAATGCAACACAAGAAAAATAGACCCAGCTGGATGGGACTTCAGGTCATTCTCCTGGCAAGGCCTGCTCAGGAGACACTCTCAGTGCCTTGATGCTGGTGAAGTTTTTGGTCAGGTGGTGGAATGGACTGTGAGAGGGAAAGGGGATTTTCTGCCTGAAAAGTTTTTCCCTGTGAAGGGGGAAAGACCAAGGTTGCTTTTGTAGTCCAGAGTGCTCAGAGCAGCTCTCTGCAGTGGCTGGTCCTGGTGGCATCTCTGCCAACACGGGCACGGTGGGATGTGCAGGACTTCTGGTCAAGTTTGAGGGAAGTGGCATCTTCAGTTTATCCCCTTTGGGAGGGATGGGGGGGAAGATGGAGCTCACCCCTTGCTCAGCTGAGACTGGAACAGAACTTTTTCCCTTTTCAAAGGTAGAGCTTTTCCCTCTCAGTGTTTTCTTCTGTGCAGGGGAGAACATGGAAAACTTTTCTGTGGAAAACCCTCCTTCTGGTTCTGTGGAGAGCTGCTCAGCACCCTCAGTAGCTGTTTGGGAAACTCTTTCCACAGTTTGTAATGACTGCTTTTTCAAGGGTCTGATGGCTTTATTTAAAACAAACCAAAAATAAAAAAAAGAGAGAGAAGAGGGAGTGAGTAAGTTCTTAGAGTCTGCTCCTGCCATTTGAGTAGTGATGGGGGACATTGCTGGGGAGCCCATTAGCCTCTGTGGCACATGGCCATGCTTTCATAAGCTCGCAAGAGATGGAGTTTTTCTATATAGTTTTGGGGGGGGGGTTTTGTTCAAAGAAAGCATTCTCCAAGGGCTGACTACAGAAAAAATCCCTGGTCTTTTTGGCAGAATTCCCTGGTTCTTACACAGCCAGGGTTTTCTGTGCTGCAGCTCTGGTGTGTGACCCATGCCTGAACACATCCAGGGCCAAATGAGGATCTTTTGGCTCAGGGCTGAATCTGATCATCTTTCATCTATGAGAAAGATGCAAATAATTCTATTTATGTGGGTGAGGAAAGGTGATATTCGGGATGAGGAAAGGTGGCTCGGGCTGCTGACCTGGCTCTGAGAGGAAGGATGGGTTAAGGACCAAGCCACAGACCTGCTGTATCAGAAGTCCAGCTCCAGACTGCTCAGCCCAGGAGGGCACCTGCCCATCCTGTCCCTCCAGCCTCTGGGGTCAGCTCTGGGCTGCTTTTCACCCTTGGCAAAACCAGCAACACTGCAACAGAGAAGGGGGATTTTTCCGAGCTCTTGTTTATGACACCAGATGTGCCTGTGCTTTTTTTCAAGCTCATTTGAATGTTTGTAATGGACTTCTGGCTTTGAAAAATCATCAGTTACCAGATGTCTTTTAAATTGTCTACCTTGCAAAATCGTCCGTTACCAGATGTCTTTTAAATTGTAAACCTCTGTAGTCAGAGGTTAAAGCTGTCTCTAATCAGTCACTGATATGAATTCATATTACACTTTAAATGCACTATGATTTCCTCCAACTCTTTCCCCTTAAAAGTCCTCTCATGGAAATTTTATGGCTCACCCAAGATTTGCCACCCGCCCATCACTACAGATCCAGTGATAAATGCTTTTAATAATTAACAGTGGCTTTGTGCCTCTGTCTCGTGGATATCTCACCTCTCAGACAGCAGAAATAAAAGCCTGTTGTAACAGGAAGAGTAATGATCTGGATGCTGGTGGAAGGTTCCTGCAGCTGCACAATCAGTGCAGATCTTGTACAACTGGAGTTGTTTGCAAGCAGGATTTTGTCCTGGGCCCAGTTTGGAGCTCAAGGCAGCTGGAGAAGCAGCGATGCTTTCAGAGTCCCTAAGGTAAAAGAGGTTTGGGGGCTGCGTGGGGCTGGGAAGAGGCTGTGCAAGTCAAAAGGACAAGGAGGTTGGGTGCGAGTTTCCTTCTTAATCCGACTCTCCAGGGTCTCATCCAGCCTCTGTGCTGGCTGCCAAATCTGAGCGGCTATTTTGGGATACAGCAACACCAAGTGTTACTTCAGAGATGTTTGGAGAGAGATTTAATAAAATCCACTAATAAGGTTTGACGTGCTGAAGATTAAGAAAAGTCATTCCGAGCATCTGAAGTGACCTCAGGGGTGGGAGGCTCAGGGGAGTCATGTGTGTCCTGGGGATGCATGCCCTCCTGGGATGGCTGGTGGGACAACAGCAGCTCACCTCTTTGTGAAACCATCTCTGAACTGTGAGGGCAAACCCGTGGGGCAGCCTGGCACTGGATGTTGGCCCTAAAATTAAAAAAAAATAAGGAAGGGAAAAGGCAGCTCGAAGCTGGTGCCTGCTCTGGGGCTGGGAGCAGCCCCTCTCCCTGCAGCAGGCAGCTGGGGTGACTGCAGCAGTTGTCCCCGTGTAAATCACCCTGTCCCCAGCCCAGGGGCTGGCCCTGGGCAGCGGGGTCCCTGCGCACGGCCGGGCACTGCCCTCGCCCTCGGTGCCAACTGCTCGGGGCTGTCAGCTTCTGGTTTTGTTTTGATGGTTTAGGGGTTTTTTTTTTCCTTTTTTGTCATAGGACCAGCCCAGAATAGAATCACGAGATCGGTGTTTATTGCTTTCCAAATAATCTATAGCCCAGTTTTAGTGCTGACACCGTTTGAAAGGCGGTGTCACCGCTGTGCTCATGTTTCCATGTGACACCACTGCTTGCTGCTTTTTCCCATTTCATAACTAGTAAGTGAAGTGAGTTTGACAGCCTTGGTTTCAGCTTCAGCCTGTTGGTTCCCATGTCACAGATAGGCTCTGTTAGCAGCAAATTCTTGTCAGGAGAAGAGAATTACAGCTCAGGCTTGAAATGTGCTGGTCTTCAGTGCAAAGCTTTAAATTCTTGACCAAAGTTAGATAAAGCCAGCTGAAAGTGTGACGTTTGCAATACACTATCTATTTATCTTTTCCTCCTGACCAAAAATACCTAGAGTGGAAGTATGTGTCTTTGCATCCAAGCTGAGAACAGTTGAGCTCCTCTGAAAAAAAAAGGATAAACACAGCATTTTAAATATTCTGAGTTTTAAAATCCGTGCAACTGTCCCTCTCCGTAGATATGTGTGTATTATCTGTATTGAAACAAAAAGATATGTATAGACATATCTTTAAAGAAAAAAGAATGATTAGTTTTCAAGGTGTGGGAAGCTTGTTTAACTGGTAATAAGAAAAAAATGTTAGTTCTCCCCCAGTAGTCATTAATAGCTCTGAGCTCCAGCCTGAGTACAGATGGAGCTTTGATATGATCACACTTTTGCAGAGGGTATGTGCTGTATATCCTGCTGCTAATCCTGGGGTGGAAATCAGCTCCTCCTGACACCCGCTGCCAGGGCCTGACACAATGATTTCAGCTGCAGCATTTGCAGCCTCCTGGGCTGGATTTTGGAATTGGGCATGTCCCAGCTGGGCAAGTCAGCACTGGGCACTTTCTTTGCCTGGTGCTGACATCCTCCCGTAAAACCTCCCTAAAGCCACCATCCCGTGCTGCCCTCCTGGGTCCCCTTCAGCCCAACCACTCCTTGAAGCCCCATTTCTCTCTGCTGGATGGGGGCTGCTCCTCCCCTCCGGCCACACGAGAGGTTTGTGTTCAGACAATGTTTTTAGTTATGGTTTCCAGCAGGATGAGCTGTCCCACATCCCAGCTCGGAACAGCCTGTGAAATACAGCAGCTTCTGGGGTCAGATGAGGAGCAAGTGCCTGTGGAGCCAGGAGCCCCAAGCCCTTAGGCTACAGCTCTGGGCTTCTTTAGGGAATGCTGTTTCCAGAGCCTTCCTGGCTGCCATAAAAACCGGAGTCAAACGTAGATCCTGATGGTTTTGGCCTCTTTGCTAACATTTGGCAATCAGATCTTGTTATTGAAGAGTTTTCTAGAAGCTGAGTGGAAGACTGGAGGGGGTTTTGGAGGGGCTTTTTTGGTAATGGTTTGCTAAATTTATGGTTTAGATCTGAAGGGACCCTTAGCCTGACCTCTGGTCTATAGCAGAGAGTATTGAATTTCCTGCACTTAACTGCCACATTCTATCCAAGAACTGCCTAACCACAGTGGTTTCCTAGGAGAAAAAATGCTCTTAAATGCACTCATTTCAGCATGGCAGAAATGTTTCTTACCCCTGATAGGGAGGAATGGGATTTTCCAGAAAGCTCTGGGACAAAAGCCCTCTGACCTAGGCTCTCCCTTGACCTCATCCATCTCCCCAAACAGCACCCTGTGATCTGCTTGTCTCCTTTCCTTGCTGGGCTGGGGGTTAGAGAGACATTAAATGAGCTAAAGGGGCAGAGGGGGATGAGGTATCCATTTGGGAATAAAGGAGGGGCAGGCATGTAACACAACTCAGCAGCGGCAGGGTTAATCTGACCTTGCCCCAATTTTGGGTGGGAGATTTTCAGCTCAAACCAGGTATTTTCTTACTCCACACAGATGTTTGCAATGACATATGAGCCACTTTCATGCTGCTCTTTTGCACAAACGCTGTTGGGCCGGGCACTGCGCTGGTGCAGAGGAAAAAGCTGTCCCTGCCCTGAAGAGGTCTGAGGCTCACAAGGTAATTGCTTCTCTTTGTCCATTAATTTCCTCTCCCAGATTTAAAGTGCAACGACAAATAAATGATTTTAAGTAACCTCTTGAGATAGATGTGCTGCCAGCAGGCACTGACCTGCCTGGGGTAATGGAAGGCTGGGGGATTCACAGATTTGGAAAGCTGTACCGTGGCTTTGCTAAAACGACACAGATTAAGATATTCAAGAGATTATCTTCCAAAAACATGGTGGTCAAGGACTTAATGACTTAAATTGTGGTCAAATGTCTCCTTGTTATCAATTGTCGATTGCCAGTTAAACTGCATTAATGAAAGTCTCTTGATAAAAGCTGCCTTATCACCCGGAACTGAGATACCCAGCCTAATGTGCTCCAGCAAGGCTGGAGGAAATGCTCCTTTCAGCAGCCAAGGAGACGAGGTGTCGCTTTCCTGAGTTAGGCTGAGTCAAATGGATGGTCAGACCCTCCAGAAAGAAGCAATTTCTTTCACCTTTTGTGTTAAAGGACCGCTTTATCCATGTGTCAGAAAGGATTCTGGCTGTCTTGCAGGAGCTGAGAGTCCAAGCAAACACACCTCGCTGGCCATTTGCAGTGGCTGCGGCTGGAGGCAGTGTCACTGCACCCTGAGGGGATGGCACAGCACTTCCCTCTGCCATAACCAATTACTTCCTTGGAGAAAATGGGCTGAAAATAGTGTTTAACATTGTTGGTGACAATTTTTCCAGATTTATTACCTGTTTTTTGTTCACTGTTTGGCTGCCTGCTCCCCTTCCATCTGCCAGCCCTGTAATCCACCTCCTCTTATCTCAGAACAGTTCTCTCCACCTCTTGCTCATTTTCATTTTATTGCCTAGCTAATCTCATCCTCCTGCTTTTCCTGACGCTGCTCCCTCCTCCCCATCTGTGGAGATTAAATCACTGCTCCTTTTGTCTGATGCCACTCAACATTCCCCCGTTTCACTCAGGTTTTGGGACGCTTCCAGGCACTTTTGCTGTTGTTGCACACATCCGTTTTCCTGGCACAAAAAGGCCCATCAGCATCTGATGGGAGCGTTATCGAGTCCTCCTTTCAACCAGTTCTCGGAGGTGTCCTGAATCTGAAATGGAGCCGAGCCCAGCCTGCCCAGCGCAGCAGAGCCAGGTGTGTGTCTGGAACGCCAGGACCATCAGCAGGATGCTCAGGGCAGCTCTGCAGGGGTGACAGAGCCTGGCACCTGAACATTAGCTGAGAAAAATCTAGACCAAAGGCGTGGGCTAGGAAATCTCCATGCTCTCAAAATTGGAAGTGGTTTCTCGTCTTGTTGGTGATGTATCAATGTGTTCAACCATCTTCCCTATTTGCAGCCTGTCGGTGCTCGTGGCCTCAACAGTTTTATTCTAAATACTGCTGAGAGTTTCTGAGGGTTTTGGGTCAAGCTTAAAGCAGCCTCCCTGTTCAAGGGTGTTAAGTTCACTCTGCTTTGGGGTCACAGCCATGGTGGGGGGACACTGAATTTTCATGCCACGTGTTTCTGGCACCTTTCTACCTCCCCACAGTGCTGGAGACTCTTAGCAGTAGTTCTTCCACCTGTGTGACTGTGCAAGGCCACTGCTGCTCATGTGGGCTCAGAACTGGAACCAGCAGGGCCTTTAAGTCCCTGGCAAGCCCCAGACTACTTCAAACTGTGTTTCAGGGACCACATTCCCCGACAGAACTCCTCGCAGCTGCCACTCACTGTTCCTCCCTGCTGTGAGCACCCTAGTCTGCCTGCCGCCAGAACAAGTCCTAAAGCCTTGATTCAAATAATCCCCCTCCAAATACGTGGGAGATGGTCCCCTTAGCAAGGACTGCTGCTGTCTGGCCCTAATCATTGAGTTTAGGTGACCATTTTTATTCTGTTTCTGTTGTATCCCTTGCATTAATCTCGACTTGCAATGCCAACCATGGTGCATTTGCTCTATCTCCCCACACTACCTTTATCTGCCAGCATGTTTTAAATTAGTTTAAAGAGTATGAGACTTAAAAAGAAAAAAAAAACCCAGGCAGCTTCAGATGAAAGCCAGCAGCATGCCTTTAAAAATAGAGCAGCAGCCCCGCACTGGGTGCTGAGCAAGTGGGTGCTCGGGCAGGGAGCTGCAGAGGCTCTGTTTAAACAGAAGGTAAATAAGTGGCTGGGGGAGCTGCAGTTCATCTTGTTCCCTTACGTGTTGCCCAGATAATGCAGCAGATCTTCAGGCAGGCTGGTTCTAAAAATGGACACAGCTCTTGGGTTTCACGGGGTGACACCCAGGCCGCCGCTGTCCGGCGTCTCCCGTGCAGCCTCCGTGGGAGCAGCGCGAGGCCACGCCAGGGAAATGGCATTTGGTGCTTCAGAAGCAGCAGCACTGCTCAGCTCTTGGCACTGGTGCTTTATGAAGAAGACTTTTGCAGTGAAGATTGTGTGACTTTATACCGTGGTGCCTAATGCAAAAGTTGCTGCCTGTAAATCCCTGGGGTCAGGCAGTGTTTTGTTAAAATTCCCTTTCCTGCTGCAGTTGACCTGCGAAAACAGCAATCATCTGACAGTGACAGCAGCACTTAATTAGTAATTCAGGGTTAAAGTGGGCTGTCCAGTGAGTAATTTCACAGGAGCAGAGTTTAGGATGGAAGCTAGTTTAACATAACAATTGTCTTGAAAGCCTCCTTGGCATTTTAATGGTGTTTTTCTTCGGTCTAAATATATATGAGAAGTTGAGAGGATGTTTAAATCTAAGCAGGGTATAAAAGGGACCAAGAGAAAGACTGAAAGGTCTTGTCCAAACTCCACACAGTTGTGTGAGCCACTGGCTTCCCTAGGACAGGGTATCATCCCAGGGAGCTGCACCTTTCATCATGCCTCTCACTGCTCCAGGGTGAGCTTTAGTATCTTTACCTTCCTTTTCACCCTCCTCTCTCCTGCCTAGTTGAGCTCAGCTCAGCTGTGCAAAGGACAAGTATTTGTCACCCTTCAGTGGCTGCAGCAATGGCCAACCAGCCCTTCCCTGCTCCCAAGGAGACTGTGTTTGGATTGAGCATATGTTGCTCACTGGAATGGAGAATCCTCCATTTCTTTCTAAATTATTTTCTCAGGCTCTCCCTGTTCAGCAAATTCAGGAGAGAAAGGGCAGCAGTGCCCCTTGGCCAGACCATGGCAAGTACTTCTGTTCTCCTGCAGCAGAAGGCAGAGTGCAGCCTTCCCCACGGCAATAGAGTGATCCTCTGTTGGGTGAACTGTTGCTTACAAGGTTAATTAGCTGTAGAAAATGAGCTAGAATACTTGGGAGTAATGAATCATAATGAGTCGTTATATTTGAGGAGTGACAAATTAAATTAATGCGTGTTTTGGACTACTTGTTTTAGTCAGAATGGAAAATAATGCTATGCTTTCTTCTGCTGTTCTGCTTTCGTGTCGAGATGTCAGGAGATAAATCAATATGGCCAGAGCTTGTAAGGTCTGGCAGTGCTTGACTGCACGATGTTTAATCTCTCTCCTGGGTCCTTGAGCTGGGCTAGGAGCAGGAGCTCCTCTGGAATCAATACTTTTGCCTCCACCTTCAACAAGACGGATTTGGATCCATTACTGAGAAAACACAAAGCTTCTCCTAAGCTAAAAGAGAAAAAAAAAATTGTATTGTGCTAATACCATGAGTGGTAGTGTCCTCCTGTGGCTCTGATTGAGGTGCAGCACCCTCACCTAGGGAAGGACAGTAAATTATAGCTCCACCTCCCACATCACAGAGAGTCAAGGGACCTATTGGTAGCAAGGTTCCTGAGATCCTTCAGCTCCTGCTGTCCCCAGACGAATCTCTGGAGTTTTTCTGTGGAATTAGACCAAGCAACATAGCAAGCTAAGGAGCAGACAGACATAACCCCCAAAATATCTGGAAAGTAAGGATAAGCAAGCTCCTCCAACCTGGAAGGTAGCTGCTGGAATCTCAGTGTAAGATGAAGGACACTGAAAAAGGGGATCTCGATGAGAAGAATTCACTCTTAGTCCCCTTCAAGAACCATAACATGTCCCTGGGTGAGCTGAGGCCTGGCACAAGCTGCTGTGCTTGATTTGGGTTTTTTGGTGTGGTACCAAGGTGCAGCTGGTTCAAGGCTGGGGGAGCTGTGAGCAGTGGGAGAATTTGAATTCACAGCCTTGCTTTTAAATAGATGAGTGGTTCCAGGAGGGCAAGTGGCACTGCTGCAGTGATTAAGTTCTTTGCTGGATTGATGCCTCTGGAAGTGTTTGGAGAGATTTGACAAATCTTTCTGTCTGTTGAGGGTTCCCATGGCTTTAGCTGTTTGTCACCACCGGGAGAAAACATCTTCCTCCTTTCACAGAACAAAGAACACTTCAGGGTTCAAAGACAGACTGCACCAACTGGCATTTAGTATTGCTACTAATTATATATCAAAACTTAATATAAGTTAGGACCAAATTAGTGCATTTCTCCAGATGTTTTCACAGTTGTCCTGCCTGCAGCCCTGTGGGTTATGTTCTGAGTTTTTGAGCACTCATTTTGGTCCTTCTCATCTCCACTGACGTGGCTGGTCCTGGCGTGGTCAGGTGCAAACTCCCACTTACTCAACGCTGTAAAGGCATCACTGACACAAAGTGGAAAATTCTCCTTGAGGTGCAGAGCTCTTTCAGCAGGCAGCCAGTGGGGTGACTGCTTACAGACCTGGCCCTGTGCTTGGAGATGTGGATTCATGTACAGTATCTTCTGTGAAAGCAGCTATTCTTGCTCTTGCCAGGCTGCTCTGAAGACCCATACAATGATGTTAATTGTAAACCACAAGCTGGCTCTTATCTTCAAATTGTTTTCCTCTGACAATTTTAAGAAGAGCTCAGCATGTTCTCAGTAGGAGCTGATAGATGCTGAGCACTTCTGAAATCCTGCCAACTTCGTTTAGGTTCCTAAACGGGAACTGAGTGCTTTTGAACATATGATCCTAAGGGTGCATTTCATAGCTCTGCAGCTCTGTCCGTATCATTTCTTTCCTCTCTCCCTGTCCCCAGAATGCTCCTGGCAGCAGCAATAGCACCAGGAGCACCAGGCTAGTCAGAGCTTGAGTGATGTCTCAGTTAAGATGTCAGCTCAAGCCACACTGAGCAGAATTAAGTGACAGCAGTTAAAAGGTGCCTGTCTGCACCCTGTCTGCAGTGAGGTCCCCATCATCACTACCAGCAGTATGGATATATTTGAGATGGCTGTGATGGATTTTTTATATGTCTATGAAAACAATAATCTAGTGCAAATTCTGCATTGTTTTTCAGACTATTTCATTCCATGTTTCAGGCCATGTACTCTGTGCTTGACAATGTTCTGACTCTCAGGATTCAAATTTTCTCCTAAGCAGGTTCTTGGGGCAGATATAATGAATATTTTGCAGTGTTCGTGGGGCAAAGGAGGAGGGCAGACAGGCCTTTATCTGAAGCTTTTCCAGCAGAGTTAGTGCATGGACGGCATCTGTTTTGGTGCTGTGAGGCTGACATCCTCTCCCTGCAGACTTGGCAGCGAGCGGAAGGACCACATGTCAAAAAAATCTGGGGGGCCCAAGCGCTGTGGACAAAAGTACGGCAAAGAATTTAAACACCAGCGAGCGCAGTGATGCTGGAGGGCTGGCGGGGAGCGATTAGCGCAGTGCTCTGGAATGTGGCGTTTCAACAGCGCTCCAGAAGGCTCTGCAGCCCCGGTGGCTTCCGCAGCGTCCGGACAGAGCCCCTGCGCTCCGGACAGAGCCCTGCTCTCCGGCTTTCGCCGGGGGCCGAGTGTGCGGCAGCCGCAGCGCTCCCGGCCCTGCTCCCCTCGTCCTGCCCCGGGGGTTTCCTTTTCTCCGCAGGAATCAGGCGCACACAAGGTGCGCTGCCAGAACCCCCCGACAGTCCGCAGCAGCGTCAGCTGTTTGCTTGCCCTGGGCTAATGCACTAAAAGCCACCTGCGGCCCCGATCCAGCTGTTGCCAGCGGTGCGGTGGGGTGGGGTTTGCGTGTTTTTCTCACATGTGCCAGTGTGGAGTTTGGGTGGGTCTTCTCCACTGGTTTCGGTCTCTCTGGGAATGCACTGAGCTGGACTAAGCATGTGTCTGTGGTCGCATTCACTTGTTTAGTTTTGTTTTCTTTATATTTTTCCTTTTCTTCCCCTCCCGCTCCCGATTTCTTGGTATATAAATCAAAGTGTGGAATGAATTAAAAATAAAGCTGGGTGGAAGGCCTGGCTGATGTGAACACATACATTTTTAGTTGAGGTGGGAGAAGAACGCACTCATTCAAGCCCTCATCTAGGGCAGGGAATTCCCTGGCTTTTGTCTAAATATGGCATGAGAGAGCGGAGCACAGGCAATGCAATGCTTCACTGAGTATTGTTTAAAAGGGAGCTTGGCACCGGCCAGCAAGTAGGATTCTTGTGAAAACATGGCACAAGGAGTTGTTTGACAGATTGTGACATAGCAAAGTCCTTACAAGAGGCAAAAAAAAATTAAAAAAAAAAAAAAAAAGAAAGAAAAGAGAGAAACTGGAGAGTGCATGAAGCCAAAAACATATTGTCTGCCTAGGAAGACTGCAGAATAAAAGGTGCTTTGCCCTGGGTCATACCCTGCATGCTCTGTGGGTCTGATCCTATCAGTGATCCATGGCACTGAGTTAAAAATCCACTCCTAAATGATTGCCTGTCTCATCCAGAGAGGTGATGAAGAATGGTGAGAGCTGGGGGAGAGACTGCCGTGGCTTGGACCCACTGGCCAGAGTCTCTGTCCCAGACTTGCCAGGTTGGATGGACCTGTCTTTTGCCATCCCATGCTCCACCCTGCAGGCAGTGGCATTTCACCAGCAGATCTTTGGATGCAGCACTCAGTCCCAGGCAATCCTGTGGTCTGTGTAGGTGTCTCCTTTTTGCAAAGCTTATGCTGAGTTGTGGCTTTGAACACCTATTACAGCAGTGGTCCCTGCCTGGAAGGAAACCCTCCTCCTGCTGCCTCTGCTGCATCTGGAGACACTGTGAGAACCTTGGAGCCCGAAGGCCTTTGGACATCTCAGCAATGGAGAATTTTGTCTGCAAAATTCCTGGTCTATTTTTGAAATGTGGCCATTACGTGAGAGAAAATTTATCTGGAACTCAGCACTTCTGGAGGTCTCAGATGAGGACATGTCACTCGATGATTCTCCTACTGACAGCAGCTGCTGAACAGTGTGTGTAGCTCGTACAGAGGAGGGCTTGGCTCAGCCTTCCCTTAATTTGCCTTGAATGCAACATCCATGCTTGGTCATAGCTGGAGCTTTCTCTCATCAAAGGTAAGTCCCTCGTCCTCTGGTTGGTTGTCTGGATGGTGTCTTGCAATGTAAACTGGAATGATAGGAGCAGTCTGTAATTAGCACAGACCCTCGGGCAGTTGTGTTGTTCCTGAAATGCAAGGCCTGAGTTGTTCTGCTGCAGTAGGATTGGTTTGGTGAGTCCTGCTCTGCGTTGGTGCTTGTGCTGGTGAAAGCTGTTCCCTAAGCCTGGTCTGCTGTGGATCAGAAACCAGGAGTCCAGATCCACTCCTGTGGGCATCTTCCAGTGAAACCAAAGGTTAACCCATCATGTGTTGCCCATGAGATGCACTCCATGGCAAAGCACAAAGCCCAGGAGTTTCTGTGTCATCTTAGCAAAGCTCGGGGGAGAGCGAAGGCACGGGAGCACTCCCCACCCTTTTTGGGCATTTCAGTTGATGTTTTTAATTGTAGTGGAGCTGCTGCAAATATTTCAGAAAGCAAATATTTGGTGTCCCCATCCAGCAGAAAATAAGTAGGAGAACCAACCGCCTGCCACTCACTTGGTCACCTCAACAAAACCAGGCTGGGGCTGAGAATCAATAGCAACAACGCTGAGCTTTTGTGGTGAGTTCTCTCCGAACAAGAGCTGTGCTGGGAGAGCAAACAACACCTGGAGGAGCTGGGCATGGGCTGAAAGGGAGCAGGGATGGTGGGTAGAGGCTGTTTGTGCTCCAGGGTGGGGCTCTGGCATGGGCAGGAGGAGGAGAATGCCTCCAGCAGCCCCTGGTAATGTGGAAGGAGAGCGGATGAGTGCCCGCCTTGCCCTGTCCTGGCTGGATGGGCAGCGGCTCCTCTGTGCCTGCCAGGACGAGAGCCCTGGAGTGGAACTGCCCCCAGCCCCTCCTGCCCTTGGCTGGGGTGGGCTCACACCAGAGGAGAAATGACAGGTTGTCCCTGGGCGCTGGGAAATCGCTGGTCTGGCAGAGGCAGCAGATCTGTCACCACTCGCACCTCGGCCCGGGCTGAATTCCCTAAGGAACGCGGTGTCCCTGTGCCCTAACTGGGAAGCAGGAGGATGGCAGGCTACCCGCTCTGGCTGGGCCCCGATACCCAGAGTCCAAGGGATCTGCATTTGGGTGCTGGGGTTTTTTCTTAATCTTATTTTTTTTGTTGTTTTTAGCCTTCTAAAAATAAACTTCGGATTCGTCAGCTGGAAGTGATCTCATCATATCACAGATTTGCTTTCCTGGGAAACTAAACCCTTCTGGTGTAATGATGGGAAACTCTCACCTTCCCTTTTTCTCTATTCCTTTAACCAAGGTTCTATTGAAATTAGCTTGGCAGGCCAACAGCTCAGAAGTGAAACACGAAAGAAAACCCTTTGTTATTATTAGGTTTTTTATTCTATTTATTTTCTTACCCATCTCATGATTTTGGGGAGATGGCAAATGATTTTTGAATATTTATTGACACCTATCCAAATCTATAGGGAAGGATACATTTTACTAATACAGTAGTCTGTTTATCCCAGCAAAAAAAAAAGAGGCAAACCTCAATAATTAATTATTGCACTGTCTTTTGTACTTTTCTTTGAGCTGCAACACTCTCTGCTCACTCCTACTCTTTTTTCTGCCTCTTATAAATTCTTTGCACAAGTGGAAGCCCAGCTCAGCTAACCCAGTGCAGTATCACTGTACTCAAGTGAGGATGGGCTTGGCTCCTCTTCAAAGGGAGCTTTTATCGAGTGTTTAGTGTGATGTGACAAAGCAGGGAAGTGTGCCACGGATGTGGTGCATCCAAATCCCCTCCTTCTACCTTGATTAAACTTGAGGGCAATTACCCCTGCCAGGGGGATGAGCACTGCCAGTGTGCATCTTGTTTACAGCTGCACTCAGTTTTTTACGTTGTTTTCCCATTTTACACTGGGACAAAACACTTCTGCTTTATGCCCTGGATAAAGTCCATTTAAAATGCCCAGTTTCTCATATTTTGCCGCAGGAGCCGTGGGACTCAGAGCGCTGTGCTTCAGGCGGGCACAGTTGCTCACATGTGCAAAGGGATGCCCGGGCCCCAGGAGACCTGCAAGGTCTCACTGTCAGTGCAGGGAAGCTTTGGATGGGGCCAGTAGAAACTAAAAAGATTTATTCTGGGACTATTTTATTGTGCTTGGAACAAGCATTTACTGTCTGCTGTGAGTGGGTTTTAGACGCTGCTGTAAATTCCAGCTGAAAACTTCACAGCATTTGCCATTCCGTTTTGCCCTTTTTTATTTTCTATGTTTCATTTTCATTTCTAGATTCTGCTTTATTCTGAATTCTGATAAATTTAGGTCATTGAATCAAAGTCTTATTAAAAAAAAAAAACCTAATGAAACAACCACACCACATTTTGGCAAAAAATATTTGGGAAAACATTTTTATTTAACCAATTTCCCAGTAGCCTATAGCAGTCACTCTAAAAATGGATGCATCTAACTAGTGTTACTTGAAAATATCCTATTTCCTTTTTCTCTCTTTTTTTCCTTCCTTCACAAGAACCAGACCAGATTTCAGAGAAACTTTAACAGGAAAAATGCACATCAGCACCCTGAGATATTTCCATGTTTGGCTTTGAATCTGTCAGTTTTACATGGAGAAAAAAATATGTTGTGAATTTTCTAGTTCAGAGACTTTGCAGTTTGGTGGTTTTACCTCACAGGTTGGGCAGGAGCTTTTCTCCCTGGTCATTCCTGCCTCTGCCCTGTGTTTCACCCATCATTCTGTGCCCTGGCAGCCTGCTGGCTTCCTCCTCTTTTCTCTGGATAATCTTCTTCCCTCTTTTTCTTAACTACAGTGACATGAAAGCCAGTTTCAGTTGACAATGGTACAACGCTGAACTTGGCTTTGCCGAGGACTCACTGGTGGCCTCTGAAGCCATCTGTGGACAGCGGTGGGACAGCAGCCCCAGCTCCTCGTTGCGCTTGGCTCTGTGCTGTGATTCCAGGACCGGCGTGGGATTCCATTTGGCCCCTTCCTGGGAGGGGTGGCCCTGCAGGCAGAGCCGGGGCGAGGCTCCCACAAGCTGTTCCCATTCCTGCTCAGCACGGATGCAGCAGCCCACCTGTTCTCTGCTGTGCTGGAATATCAGCCGGAGCCTTGGCTCTGTTGTTTCCGGCTGCAAGGGGCGATTTTTAATCCCTCTATTCAGAGTGATTCGAGGAACAGGAGGAGAAGCATACGGCATATGCTCACCTCGGCTCCCAGGAGGTGTGGGGGAGTGTCCCTGTGGCTGCTGGGGTGATCCTTGTCCTTCTGGCCACAGCCGTGCCTGAAAGGTGTGCTCAGAGTGCCTGGGCATCACCCCACGAGCAGGTGAGCTCCACGAGCAGATGGTGTCCCTTCCTCCCCTCTGCAGCCAACAGGGGCATGGACAAGGGCATGGCAGGGCAGAGAGGCTGGAGGAGGGACTCCATCCTCTCCTGGTTTTCCTTCGCTTGGATCAGCTCCGCAGCAGGGCTGGGAGCACCTCAAAGGCACAGGTTCTCCCTCCTCAGTCACGCTGGGGCTTTTGGGGTATGGGTGCCTTGGGTGTTTGGAAGTTTGTTGGATTAAGGACTCACATTTGACCAAAGCAGGTCTCTGGTGAGATCTGGATGCAGCTTTGGCCTCAAAGCACACGAGATATCTGCAGCAGTAGAGCAGGGGGAGCAGGCTGAGTGCTGAGCTGCTGGGACCTGCCTCCTGGGTCCTGCACCTCCCCATGTCTGCCCTCATCACCAAATCTCCAGCACATCCATCCTTGATGTCCTGTCATTGCTCATTGCCTGACCCTCAAGCTGACCAGGCTGCAGCCAACAGGAACTGTCGATGGCATAACTGGCACCTCCTCTTCTCCCTTCCCTTGTTCTCTCCTGTGTCCCCTCCTGCCCACCCTGCTCTCGCTGCTTCGCCTGCTCTGGGCACCATCTGCTGGGTTTGGGGCTGTCTCATCTCACCAACTGTCGTTTGTCCTGGCTGTGGGGGAAATGTGCTCACGTTTTGCATCAAAGGACCCCTCAACCCCTCTCTTTGTAGACCAGCCGGGCTGTCGGAGAGGAGCCAAGCAGTTGGCACTCAGTAAGCAACAAGCATTAATAAAAGCATTACAGTGAGGTTAGAGCCTCATTAAAGTACTGCTAACGAACCGTCTGCCTTCCAGAAGTATGAAATTTTAGCTAACACTTCCTCCTTCTAATTTTATGTATATTTAAATCTTTCTGGGCAGGCAATATTCATTTCTCCAGGCTGCTACAGCATAAACAAAGCCCATTTCAGAGGAGCTGCTCTGGAGGTGCCTTGGGGTGCTGTCTCCAATCCTGCAGCCTCCTCAGACACGGTGCAGAACCTCTGGGCCGCCCCTCTGTGTGGTCACGGCAGTGTCCTGGAGCTCACTGGACACAAACCCCAGTGCCCCGGGGTGCCCAGCAGCACTGGGGGCCGTGGGATGAAGGCAGGCTCTGGACACGCCGCTGCTCCCTGCTGCTGGCACCCTTCGCCAGGCGCGTTTTGGGGGACAGAGATCCCACAGCTTGCCCACAAGCAGCACCTGAGCTTTGCTGGTGGCAGCGGCTGGGCTGGGGGCTGGCACTGACGCGTCGTGGCCAAGTGTCCCCCAGGAGCCAGCAGGGATCGGTACCGGAGGGGGTTTGCTCTGGGTGCCCCTCCAGCCTCCTCAGCACCCTCAGGGCTGGCTCCAGGTGGTGCTCCCGGCTCGCCACGCTCCCCCCGGGCGGCGGCAGACACCCGGCTGCCCGCGGAGCCCATTGTGAAGCAAATTAATTCTCCCCTGCGCCGGGGAATAGCCGCGCTCGCGGGAAGGCTTGGCAGCGGCAGCGAGGAAAGCAGCTGCTCCCAGACTCACAGCCCCTTTTTATTTCATTTGCCTGGTTTTAGCAGCATGTGAGGGCCACGTGAGCAGCAGCGGACGCGGGGACATCGCGCTGGCCGGAATGCTGAGGTGGGTGAGCTCAGAGCTTCTCCTCCTCTCACCTCAGACAGGTTTCTATTCTCCCGCTCACTTCGAAGCAAACCCAGCGGTTTCCCTGTCAAAGGACGGTGTTTGATGGATTAATCTATTTCTTTTACCTTACAGGGTAAACATGGTGGTTTTGACAATAAATGCCATTTTCTTGGATGGAAACAGACAGTCCAAATAGCTCCTGCTAGGTTTAGCAGCCTGTTCAGAGGGTCTGCTCTGGGGAGAGGGGTGTCGTGAGAATAAACTCGGGGTTACACTGCTGCTTTATGTGCTGCAGAGACTCAGAGCTCGATGCAGCTGCAGGTTTGTGCTAAGGATGTTACCCTACTGCTTCCCGAATCTTGTGGGTGAGAGGGGCTGCACGGGTGACCTTGGGTGTCCTGCCAGGGGGCTGGCAGCGTCTCAGGCTGGGGGCTGACCACAGCCTGGGGGAGTCCATGTCTCACTGCAAAAATTCCTCTTCATGTCAGGCGTTACGACACAGGTTTTCCTCTTGCAAAGGCCCCAGCTCTGCAGACAGGCACTACCCTCACTGCAGGAACATTTGTAGGATGTCTTGGGGCAAAGGTAAAAGTAAAGTACATCAGTAAATGTTTGCAGGATCAGGACCTTATTCAGGCATAAATCAGGTAGCTCCAGCCAACAATAGAATTACCGAAGTATAAAATCCCATGTAAGCCAGTAAGATCAGCTCCAAACCTGCTATGAATTTGCTTTTTGTTTCCATGCCAAGAATATATCACTTCTAACTGCTGCAATCAGGGCTGGTCCTTTCAGGTTTTTTTAAGTGCTTTTGGGCACGTTTATTTCCCGTCCCCAGCAGATCCACACGGAGCCTGACCCTCCTTCCCTGGGGCATGTCCCAGCCTGCTTTGCCCACAATAAATTGTCGCTATCAGAGAATATTTTTTTTTCTTTCCTGGCCGTTTTTGTTACTGCATTCGGTAAACAAAGGGACAGCAGTGACGATCCAAACCCATTCTTTTTTATTTGCCTGGGAACAGAATCAACTATTTGTTGGTCTTTTGTTGCTGTTTTTGTTGAAACGGCCGCTGGTACCTGTGGGGAGCACGTCCCAGTGCTGCGGGATTTGTCACTGGTGGCACTGGGTCGGGGACGGGGCGGTGAGGAGGACACGGAGCTGCTCGTGGAAGGTGCCAGGTCAAACCGAGGGTCCAGGGCACAGTGGTCCTTTCTGTCCCTCCCAGACAATATGAGAACAGCCTGCAGCATTTTCCTGGGCGTTGTACGTGCCTCAGTTTCCCCAGTTCTCAGCGCTCTGTTTGGAGATGGTGCCCCAAGACGAGAAGTGCACCTGGTTGAGCCGGGATGAGACTGGTTCTTGGGAGTGAGCTTCTCAACACACCTGGGAGAAGGAAGGCAGGGAGAGATGGAAGTGAGAGAAGGAAGCTGGAGGCCCTTTTAGCCTGAGGGCAAACTTCTCCTGGCCCGTGCATCCCTGGGGCCTGAGCAGCAGTGAAGGCAGCTCAGGCAGCTCCCAGGCTGGTCTCTTCCTAGCAGACACCAAGAGAAGCGCCCTGGCTCCCACTGCCATCCCCACCTGTCCCTCCAACCTACAAAAGGGCTCTCCAAAAACCCAGGCAGAGCTTCCCCTTCCCCGTTCCACTGGGACAGACACAGCAATCCCTGGGACAGCACCACGAGGAGCAGGAGTGCATTTTCCATGTTTTGGGCACTGGCGTGGGCTGGGAGCAGCCTGGTGCCATCAGAGCCATTTGTCACCCCTGGGCACTCTGGAACAGGGTGGAGGGGAGCTGCTCTGCTGCCTCTGCCAGGCATAACTCGTGTGCTGCAAACCAAATCCTGCAGGGGAACATCCCTGGGAGCCACATGGTGTCTCTGAGGCTTTGATGGAGTTGAACAAAACCCAGAGCAGCCCAGCAGGTTGGACTGTGAGCCATGGTGGGCCCAGGGGACCTGTCCTGCCCTGCTCAGGGCCACCAGCCCAGCCATTAAGAAGTGTGTTGGTGTCTCCTGCCAGTGCCCAGTGGAGTTGCTGAGATTGGGGGTTTGAATGTAAAGGAGGAAGGTTTTGTGGTCAAGTGGAAAAAGCAGCATCTCAGGCTGATGTTTGAAACACCCCTCAGACGGCAGGTGGGTCAGGGGAGCCTGGGGACACACGGGGTTTGCTCTGAGCCCATGCCACGACTCAAACCTGTTCTCAGGGCTGAGAGCAGCAGCTGAGAAGCCACCACGGACTGCTGGAGAGGCCTGCCCTGAGCTCTGCTCCTTCAGGGGGAACAAACAGTCCTGCAGCACACAGGAGGAGGGATACACACGGCTGTAGCCTGCTAGGGTCCACTAAAACACATCCCAAACCCACAGAGGTAAGAAAAATGACTCAGGAGAATTTCTCTGGGATTTTACCTTGCACCTCACTTTGCAATGCTCTGAGTTTGCTGTGCAAAGACACAGCCCAGGCTGGCTGAGTCACAAACCTTCTATTAAATGTTTGCTGCCTGGTCTCCAGGAGCTGTGAGCAGCATCTCCCATGCTGGGAAACACAGGCTGGAGGAGGTATGTGTGCCCTCCCCTTGGAGCTGTGGGGGCTGCAGTGACTCACTGATACTGGGGGGCTGCCCAGAAAGGACCTGTGGATGTTTAATGTTGCAAAGGCTTCTGGAGGTTTGCTCTATAATTACTATTATGTAAAAAAAAAAAAAAAAAAGGCAGATTTCAGAGTTTACTCTAAATGAAAAAGGGAGGGATGATTGTTTCTGACTGGTCATGGATTCATTTTTCAATTGTGTACCCACAATGTGTTGCCATGCCAAAAAAATCTAACCCTTACAAAAACTCATTTCAAAATGAGTAACTGCAACATTTTTTTCAGTCATTGTCTAAGAAGGCTGTTGAAGGACTGCTGGGACTTCCCTGCTCCCCAGAATGATATTCTGGTATAATTAATGGGGCATTTGGACTCCCATAGCATTTGCTTCCATCCAGTTTCTCATGAAAAGCCTCCTGATGCCTCTCAGAGCTTCATGAAGGTACGTAAGCTTTACTCCCCCTCTTTCTGCCTCCCAGAAGTAGAATGGGAACTGGAAAATTCCTCCAGTCTCTTGGCAGAGAGGCTGAGGTGATGTGGTTCTGCGCAAAGCAGGTCTGGCCATGGACTCTGGCAGCAGTTTTATCTTGTTGCTGGGCTGGAAATCGTGACCTCAGCCATTGCAGCAGGTGTTCTCTGGAACACTCTGCGAGCAAATTGGTTTAAATAGCAATAGCGTAATTTATCCATCTGAACTGGCAAAGTGTTAATCTGTCTCAGGGGTGAAACAAAAATTCTGTGGAACTTCCAGGGCTTTGCTTGTTCTTTCTGCACCCAAACAGGCTCTCAGAGCTGAGCCTTGTGCTTGTCCGTCACTGCCTGGAGAATGCCCAGCACAGAGAGGCCATTTCTGCTGATAAAGGGAAAGTCAGTGTTTGGTCCTGCTGTCAACAGGTTTTAGCTTGGAGACAAACCTCCACTAATCAGCTGCTTCATGGCATTTTTACAGCAAGATAAAAGATGCCTGGAATTATTTGTTGGTCACCAAGCAAATGTTTTACTGGTGAAATGTTCCAGAGGCTGTTTAGTGTCTTGATTGACAGAAGTGCCAAAAACTTACAACCCTCTCCATGCCCTTCCCTCCCCAGATTCAGGGCTGAGATGGGAGAGGGAGATGGTGGAGATGATGGAGATGTGGATAAAGAAGGAGATGGAGCCACCTGGTGCAAGAGTTGCCGGGGTCACCCGGGGTTGAGGTGTAGGGAGAAGCTCATTTGTTATGCAAATATCTGCTTGAGCCTGGCGTAGACAGTGGAAAGCTCGAATTATTTTAAGCAGAGGACAGAAGTTCTCTCCATCCCCCTATCATCTTGGATCCTTGAAAAAACAAAACAAAACAGAAACCTCTGTGTGAACCAGCTGACAATGATCAGCACTTGGCTTTTCTGGCAAGAGCTGGGCATGCACAGGCGCATGGAAATAGAACAATTAAGGGAAAAAACGGTATTGGAAGCAGTCGGGCTTTATGTTGTCTTGATGACAGCGTGAAGTGATCATCCTCCAGCCTTGTCGCCGTGAGCCTGCCGGGGACAGCAGTGCTGCAGGGCTGGGGGGCTCTCCCTGGGTGACACACAGAGGCACTTCTTTGCCTACCCTGTTGAGAGCTGTGGCTCAGACCTGCCTCTCTGGGCAAGGAGAGGAGCAAGGGTGGCTGTTTTGGATGCAGGAAGCAAAAGTTTTAGCCTCTCAGGCCAAAAGTTTGGGCAGGGAGGCTGGCCCATGCCGGGGAGGCACCCGTGCATGACAGCGGCCTCCCTGCACCGGCCGGCAGCTGGAGCTCCCCGGCCACCGCCCGCAGCTTTGCATGAGCAGATGTGCATTTCGTGCTGCTAAGAAAATCCTGCCAGTATTTACATAGCGTCCAGGGGCACCAGGGGGACAAAGCTGAGCCTTTCCCACGTGGGCAGTGATGCCACGCTGCCATTTCCATGGGGAGAGCCAGACCTGTGCCATGTGCTCTGGCAGCACGGGCTGGGTGAGACAGCGGTGCTGCCTGCAGGGAGCTGTGGTAAAACCCCGTTTTCCAGACAGGCTGCATCTCTCCAGAGTGGTTTTTCTCTGAGCTGAGCTCTGCCCTGGCCTCAGCATCCTTGTGCCCCATGAGAAGGCCCAGTGGGCTGCTGCACTCTGGTGTGCAGAGGGCTGGTTAAAGCTGGGGATGAATCAGCTCTTTAAAAGGGGCTTCAGACAAGCCCTTGATCTGCACTGGAAAGATCCTCACTGGTTCTGCAGCCCTGTGGTCAAATGGGGGTGCAGCCTCTGCCTCACGGGGTGGCTGCTGGGTGCTGGCACAATCTGGCCCCGCTGAGGGCACCCCCCTTTCTCCACGCAGCACAGCTCACACAGGGTCACTTCCAAGGATTCCTGCATGGGGATTCCTCACAGCCCTGTCCCAAACACATCAGGGCTTTGAGCTGTGCTGCATCGCTGCTCCCCAAAGCACGTGGGTCCCTGGGGCTTTGCTGGTGTGTCTGAGGGAGGGCAGCGAGGCCATAGAGGCTGGGGAAAACCCTTAACAAGCCTAAACAATCCCCGAAAAAGCCCCATCCAGCCCGCAGAGCCGAGTTCAAGTCCATGTAGGCTCTGCTGGCTCCTGACTCTAGCACCCCAGGATCCCTTTGGCACAGGTGACATCCCTGTGGGCTCGGGACTCGCTTGTCCCCAGCCTGGCTCTGCCCTGTGGCTCACAGGGGAACCGGGGGCACTTGGCCGTTCTGTGAGGCACTGGCCTCACGTGTGCCATGCGTGGTAGGGAGGGGAAGAGCCACCCTGCTGGCGGGTTCTTGGTGGCATGCCACCGTCCCCCACCATTGTCTGCACCACGAGGTGGGAGAAAAATGCTTGCTCTAGGGCCATGAGCTAATTGGGGTGAGCTCAGCTGCTTTTACTACTCATATCATGAATAAAAGGATTAGTATAGTGAATGAAGGAATGAGCCTGGTGTGCCACAACAGCCCGTGCTGTGACTGGCTGAGGCTGAAGGTGACGCTGAGCCGGGGAGGTTTGTGAGCCCCTCCCAGGCACAGGGCAGGGAAAACAGAATGATTTTCCTTGGCATGGCCAGGAGATGCCGGCAGGACTTCCCCAGTAACCCCAACGTGTCTCTGCAGAGCCACCTGCCCCCAGCCAGGTGTGAGCCAGGTGCAGTGGAAGGAGCTGGGGCTCGTGGTACAGTAACACCTGGGCCATGTTTTCCCCTCTGTATAAAATGCTTCATTTCCTTACAGCCCTGTCCGCACTGCAAAGTCTCCACTGTGATTCTCCAACACCTAAAAGCAGTGGCTCTCATGGGCATTTTTGAAATTGTTTGAAAAGATCTGCGTGGGCATTACAGTGTTTGTTTTCTCTGTTGACTATTTTTAATCTTGTTTTTCATTTAAAAAAAAAATCAAGATAGATATGAATTGAAGCTGTTCCTTTAACTGTGACGTGATATTGGCTGCCTGAAACTAAACACAAAATAAGGGAGAGTTGGAGCATGTGCCTAAGAGCTGGGAAAGGCTAAAGTTTTGAATGCCACTTGCTTGGCAGCACTGTAAGAGCCCAGGGACCACGGCCAGAGCACGGCGCTGGCCAGCTGGCACCAGAGGGGTTAAAGAAGCGGGTTCACCCTGCAAGAAAAGAGCTGGAAGTGGCCTTTCCAGGAGGAGATGCTGGCACCCCAGCTTCCCCTTGGCACCCAGCCTGAGAGAGCCACCAGTGCACCCCTGAAAGGCACACGGCAGCCCTGGGCAGCACCAGGAGTGACCAAGGCAGCGAGGGGATGGTTCACTTCTATGCCCCGCTGGTTTCCAGCACTGGAGAGGAGCTGTGCAGGCAGCTGCACCCTCCCCCAGCTCCCTGGCCCGTCGCTGGGGCTCTCTGCTTTTGTTCCTGTGCTGGGGACTTGGCCAAGTGGTGTTCGGCCGGAGCCAAAGGCTCCGAGAGGCCGAGAGGACACGGTGCTCCCTGCAGCCAGCCGAGGA
This sequence comes from Dryoscopus gambensis, assembly GCA_013389985.1. Taxonomy (NCBI): domain Eukaryota; kingdom Metazoa; phylum Chordata; class Aves; order Passeriformes; family Malaconotidae; genus Dryoscopus; species Dryoscopus gambensis. The sequence goes on along the minus strand of WEIT01040754.1, from coordinate 47,692 downwards.
TGGGATGGGGGCCCTGCAGCGGGGCCTGTGGGAGCGGGGGCACCCTGAGAGCAGAGGCAGAGTCTGCCCCGCAGTGCTGGCAGTGCCATGTCATGCTCAGTGCCACGTCACGCTCAGTGCCACGCTGCCTGGAGACCACGAAGCTCCAGGACAGGAGCAGCTCTGCACGTCCTGCTTTGCGTTTCAGGAACCCAGCCTTCCTGCAGGGATGTTCCTGGCTGAAGCCAGGGAGGGAGGACGGAGGACGGCAGCGTGTGGGAAATGCGGTGGCACAGACCCTGACGAATGTCATGGTGAGCTATTTTAAGATTTTATCTCGCTAGCCTCTGACAAAAATGTGCTGTGGAGCAGAGCTTATCATGTGCGATTTGTCACACGGGGCCGGTGAGGGGACAGTGGAGCTGATCCCTGGGGCTGGGGGCAGGTGACACGGAGCCAGCGCAGCAGCAGCGGTGGGTGCTGCTGGTGCAGCCGTGGGTGTGTGCCATGGGAGGTGGGCATGGGCAGGGTCTGACCCAGCCAGCAAAAACCAGGTATCTGACCCAAAATCCCAGCCCAGGTCTGAATCAGGGGAGTGCCAGCTTTGCTGTGCTCCTGGCTTCCTGGGGTCACCCAGAGCATGAGGATGGACCTCAGCTGGGACCTTCACTACCTCCAGTTTCTAAACTTCGGATCTTCCAGAACAGGGTTGATTGATCAGACGAATGATGTACCTGCCTTTCCCCGTGGCTACGCCCCAGGAGCACAAGGCATCACGAGCAGAGGAGGTGAGTGGGCCAGGCTGTGAGCCCTGGGGTTGCCACCACCACCTGATCCCACGGGCTGCCCGGGCAGGGTGAGGGGTGCTGGGCTGGGCTGGGACACTGCAGACAAACCCGGCGAGGTGAGGAGGTGCGACTCGGCAAACACTCAGACCGACAGCAGCACCCTGCACTGCTGGGACCTGGGGGCTCTGCGAGTTATCACCCTCGCCCTTTCGGCTGCTGGGGCTGGAGATTAGGGAGCTGCTCCTTATCAGCCCCTGGTCCTGCCCGTGTGGGGCTCCCCTTTCGGTCTTACTCACTGGAGAAATGAGTAAGCCTGTTGTAACCACCGTGCTGGGACCTGTGGGGCAGCGGGCTCGGGCTGTGCTCGGTGGGTTGGGGTGGGGGTTTTGAAAGCATCTCTGCACAGTGACCTGCAGCAGCCAGGACATGCTGCAGACACCCGCCAGAGCTGGGGCTGTGCTGGGGCTCAGGGCCCCGCGCATCCAGAGCTCACCGCGTCTGGTGAGGACGAGAAGAGTTAATTCTGTGTGTGTGCAAAGGATGAGAGGGGAAATCCAAGCTCCTCACATGCCCACAATCTCCAGTGCCTCGCTTGCACAGACACCCCCACACCTGCCCCCAAAACCTTTGCCTGTGCACAAAGCTCTTGGCCCGGCCTCTGAACTTGGGCCCAGCTCCTGTGTGTGTGTATCCACCCATCCATCCATCCAAGCAGGTCTCAGCCCCCGCCTCCTCTGGGATCTCTACACAGAGACCATTTCTAGCAGTTTATTCGACAGCTACAAGAAAATATTCCTGCTCTCTCCAGCTCCACGAGGCACATGACCCTGACAGTGCCAATGGAATAAACATTTGGATTTAATTTATTATCTTCCCCGCAGGCTCTGTCTCGGCTGGCGGCTGCAGAGGGGCCGGGGCTGCTCCCTGCCTGTGGGACAGGGGCCGGGGCAGCCAGGCAGCCTTCACCCAGCTCCGTGGGATATTTTTATTTTTTTTCCATTCAAGCCTGTGAAGAGTTCCTGGCAGGACTGGAGCTTTCGTCCAGATTGCAGATGCCCAAAATATCTGTATTCTGGGCTGAGCAGACTGAGGCTGAAGTGCCCGTGGTTGGCTGATTGAAGAGGACATCGGGGAATGCAGAGAGACAGACAGACAGGAAGAATGCCTGAGCATGTATGGCAGCAGTGGGCAAGGGGATGGGGGATGCCCCCAGGTGCTGCCCCATCACCAGGCACGGCTCTCACATCAGCATGGGATATTTTTACTGTTTTTCCCAGTCTGGTAAGCCTGAGCTCAGTCCAGGGCATGGTTTTGCCCCAGATTACCTTGTGCTAGCAGCCATTAAATTCGATTGCATTGCTGTTATGTTATGCTTCTCATTTTAAATTATCTTCTAAATTCTGGTTCACTTGGCATCTTCAGGAGCCAGGATTTGGGAAATAATAGTTAAAATGCCAGTTGAAATAAGGCATTTATGTGTATTCTTTCACATACACACATGAATACACACAGCTACTGATAAAAACCATGTGTTTGTTCATACATCCATGTTTCTAATCAGATTTATAATGTATGTAATATAAATGTTTTCCTACATATAAAATTCATTGGAAACAGGAAACCAAATTAGTTTACCTTACTAAAGTGGCATGAAATAAAGAGTAGTGTACACTGTTGAAATGAAGGTAGTATGTGGTTTTTGGAGGGCTTTTCTTCCCCTGAGGGCTCGTTCTACCATGTTTATGTCTAAAACCTGCTAATTTTAAAGCCAGCTCACAGGAGACTAATGGCATGACTTATTAATTTCATTTCACTTCCATTTTGCAGAGCTCAGGGTCTGTTTAAGGTGCTGACATGTCAGCAGCTCATGCAAACACACCCGTGGATGCTACAGGAGACCACAAACGGCCGTGGGTGTCTGCACACACTGACCCCCCCGTTATCCATGAACAGGAGCCCCTCCAGTGAGCTGAGTCTGATTTTAAAAGATCTTTTGAGTGTTAAACATGTAACAAGATGCTCAGTGCTATTTTCAAACCAAGACATGTTCCTGGCTGATTTACAAAAGGCCACGGTCTCCAGTTTTATGTGGGCAAATGCTTTTAAAAATTGGCTCCTAGGATTTTGGGTGCTCATCAAATTCATCCTCTGACAAGCCTCCATCTCTGACCTTTCCATTACCAACTTTTCCATCTCCAACTGCTTCATCAGCCTCCTGAGCATGGGCACACAGCTAATAAATCTGAGTCTTTAATCGCCCTCCCACTCTGTGTGGCCTTATCTGAGCCATCATTCCTGTCGCTGTGCCTTGTCACATCTCTCTGCTTCCAGGTTTGTGCTGCTGGAGTCAGCAAAAGGATAAAACAACAGTTTTTTGGGTTTGGGTTTAGGTACAAATCCCTGCAGTAGCACACTCCTTGGTGGTACGGCCCCACGTGATGTGTCTGACATGGCTGAGCTGGCTCTGCCAGGGGGGAGGTACAAACCCTCTGCTTCTATCTCATGCAAGGTCCTATTTTTGGGATTATTGATACAGCTGAAACGATGCAAAAAATTGTATACGGAAAAAAAGCCCCACAAACCCACCATAAATCCCCTTTCTGCAGACATCAGTAAGGACAGAGGGTGCTGCTGGCCCAGGGCGCTGATGCTGGGACCCCTGAGGCTGGAAAAGCCTCAAGTCCCAAGAACACCCAGTGCCTCTGGTACCCAAGGGAGATTTATTTATTCCCCCCAATTTATCTCTCTGTCAGGAAGTTTCCCGCAGCCCTCCAGGAGAGTGGGTGCAGCAGTATCAGCAGCCACAGGTCTATCAGGCTGAGCAGAAGCTTTTCCAGGAACTATCTAGTGAAACACATGACCGTGCCCGGCCGAAGGGCGATACGTGACAGGCATTCACCGGGTTCCCGGCCGGTCAGTTGACTTTGTTATTCAAACTATTTTAGTGATGGTTTTTAATCCCAGGCTTAAGTTTTTCTTTTTCTATTTTTCTTTTTTTTTTCTCCCTTTCTTTTTTTACTCTCTGAACAAGGGAATCTCTACGCTGGCAGGATTCAGAGAGGCACAAACGAGGGAAAAACAAGTTTCAGCCAGAAGAGAGAAAAAAAAAAAAAAAAGGATGCTGTTAGCATTCCCTCTGTGTGAGGGGGTAAAAACATTTTGCTGTCAACTCTATTTTAAAGGGTAAGTGCCAACAGCAGCCCAGTTAATATGCAAATAAATCCTGAGCTCAGCCTTTCCCTCTCAGTGCAAAGTTTTGCCGCTGGGACTTGTTAGCCAGGGGGGCTGGGCCGTGGGGGCTGGCAGTGCCCCCCATGTCCCCAGTGCCCCCATCCTCATCCTGGGGATGGCCACTGGCTGGGGGTGCCACTGCAAAGCTCTGGACCTTGACAGGAGCCCGTGGGTGTCCCCAGGTGTCCCCCAGATAACGTGGGACAGCGGGGGGAGCACTGCAGAGGTGTGGGCTGGGTACCCCCTGCTCCTTATCAAGAGCAGATTCAGGCAGCTGCTGGCAGCAGAGCCCTTGGCTGTGCCTCTGTGAGGGGACACCCCAGGGAGAGGCAGTGCCTGGAAAGGGCAGAAATCTCACCCAAGACATCCCCTTTCGTGGCAGGCAAGTGGGGAGGGTCTGGCAGCAGCCACCTGGTACAGGTACAGGGTACAGGGCTGCCTCTCACTTGCTGCTGCCAGGTGGGAAGAGAGGTGGTGCCAGGACATGATGCCAGAGCGTGGCTGGGCTCGTCCAGGTGAGGACCAGCACCCAGCACTGGTATTTATGGTGGCACTTCCCCATGACAGCACAGGGGCTGCACACGCCCCAGCCACACAAGCCAAACCTCCCCCTGACAGCCCCAGTATGATGGTTTCCTATAAAAAAGATTTGAATTTGTCATGCAAATGACTGGGCATGTGGGCACAGCTGTGAGAGGTGGCCTGGGCCAGGCCAGCTGCCAGCATGGCCACGGGGTTGTGTCCAGGACAAGGTCTGGTCCCCCAAAGCTGATCCCACCCCTGGAACCTGCCAAGCACATGCCAGCTGCTGCCACGGCTGCCCTGCCAAAACCACTCAGCCCTTGCCGCTCCTCCTGGTCCCTGAAGTTTTTAAAACAAGCACTGTGACCCCCCTGCTCGTCCCCTCCCTTGGCTTCTGTCTGGCTGCAGCAGAGCTGAGCTGCCCAGGACGAGCTTCCTTCGTGCTGGGACAGTGTAAGGAGGTGGAAGAGGATGCTCCCTCAAGCAATGCACTAAAAAACAAAAAATAAAATTATACTTTTAAGCAATTTCAAAGTGATTTAAGCTCTTACCCTGCGCCACTCTGAACAGTCAGGAGCCAGGCAGCCACTGCCTCTCACCCACACCCCGCTGCTCACGCTCTGCAGTTTATCTCTTGTCCTGCTAACACAGCAACCCTGTGAGCTCTTCCCACTTTCCCAGCCTCGCACGGGACGGGGAAGTGCTTGGGCTCCTTTTCGGAGGCTCCCAGCACCACCTGGCAGCACAGCCCCGCTCCCACTGGCAAGGAGGATGGCAGAGTTCATTATTCTGCCCGCCCGCAATTTCACAGCCGGGTTCTCGCAAACAGGAAGGCGGCAGGTTGGGCTGCTGTTTTGATGTGGCTGTTTGTTGAAATGAGCCCGGAGCAAAACTGAGCGGGATCCAGGAATGGCACTCGGCAGCGCAGGGTGCTGGGAGCGCCGCCTGCGCCCTCGCTTCCTGGCAGTTTGGCCACCTTTCAGGAAACCAGACAGCTAAGTGGAAAATCATCACTTTTTTCATGTCAGAGCGCACTGCACACATGGGTTTTTTCAACAACAAATCGATTTTCAGCAGCCTTGTTGTCCCCACTGAGCGGGGAAGATGTGGGTCCCCAGTGAAGACGAAAGCCCAGCTCAGCAGTGCCAGGCACCCCTGCCTGGGGATGGGCACCTCAACGCTGCTGGGCCAAGTGCTCCCCAGCAGCTCCCAGCACCTCCATCCAAAAATCCTCCCCTCCCTTCTCCTCAGAAAGACTCCTGACAGGGAGAAAGAAGAATTGCTGAATAATCTCCAGCCCCGATAGCACTTCAAAGGCAGGGCTCGGGCCAGGCTGTGCTCTCGCCAGCGCCGCGCTGGATGCGCGCTCGGCTCTTACTCCTTTGGCAGCCCCACAGCGTATCCAGAAAGTAATTACTTAAAAAGGAAATAAATGTCACCCACATGGCTGTAAGCAAAGCCCCGGGCAGGATGAACAGAGCCCCACCAGGATCTGCGTTCTCACGCAACACAAGCGAGGCAGGAGCGAGTTGTTTCCATTCATCGAGCCGGGCTGTTTGTTTACTCTGAGGGCTGCTGATGGCATCAGACATGCCCGCCGTGGGCATTTAAGTTCCCCAGGGCAGCCACGGTGCTGAACTGCCTCTGCTTTCATCCTACAGCATCCTCTTCCCCCAGGATGGCTTTAGGCACCACCACCTGGAACAGCAGCAGATGCTGGTGCCAAAAACGCAGCCCTTCCTGGCACCAGGCCTGCCGTGACCTTTATAGAGATGAACCAGATAACTGGCATGATCAAACAGAGTAATTTTATTTACTTTTACAAATTGATTCTTTAAGTTTGTAACTGTCAAAATCTGAACATCAAACTTCTAAGGCAAGTTGGTTGGGGAAAGTCAAATGCAGCAGCAGAGCGGTGAAGGAGGCTCAGGGGTGTGAGCACCCTGCCAGTCTCTCTGCTGCTGGCACCTGCCTGGCTCTGCTGGATCCCAGACATCCTCAGAAAATCCCCATTACCCAGCCAGGCCTCTGGCAGACCACTCACTTTCAGATGGATTTAATTTTAGAAAAATAACCCCCAACTTATTCTAAGCAAGTAACAGAAGGAAAGTGATGGCCCGAGAACCCCGGGATGAGATCCCATCTGTCCCTACTGCCACTGGAGCTGCACCAGGATGGCAGCACCTCCCACTCCCTGCTCCACACAGCGTGAGGAAGCACTTGGTCCCAGCCCACAGGGTTTTGTGAGCTCAGAAACCCTGAGGTGCCTCGGGACATGCAGAGCGAGGGCAGCACGTGGGACACGCTGCAGGATGGTGGCATCACCTGGTGCCTGGGCTCTGCCCACGGGACATGCTCCCAGCCCACCCCAGCACACTCAAGGGTGAAGTCCAGCATGGTCAGACCAGGTGGGTTGGGAAATACTCCCTAAGGCACTGCAGCCGAGCAAACATGGTACCAATACAGCATCGAATAATTTTAAAAGTTAAAATAGTTTATTGCTGTCTTTGTAGAAATGCACTTAACTTACATCGCCTGCTCTCTTCCTTTATTTGGCTGTTGGATTACAGGCATAAAAAGGTTACATTTACCCATTTGTTCAGTGACACAACACCTTTTTCTCTATTGCTCCACTCCCGATATTCTCCTAAACCTTGCTGGCCAACAGCCCCAAATCTCTTTTACATAAATACTGTAAATGTCTCCATAGGTTGCAGCATTGTAACAAAAGATCTACCAAAGTAGACAAAATGTTCAGTATTCTTGGTTGGTTTTTTGCATTTAAAAATATACCTAAATTTGAGATAATCTTAACAGAGTAACAATTACAATAAGAAAATAGTACAGTGCGTTGACTAAAGGAATATTCTGCTCTCCTTCAAGCCAATATTCCCTTTTGCATGTTGAAGTGATTCAGCAATTACTTAAGAACTTTTACCTACATACAATAATTTAGTAAAATGAGAATTAAACAAGGCAGATACTTACTACTATTCTTCTGTCTGCAATTCACAGCTCATGCGAATAAAATCGCAATAAATATTAAAAAATAGTTTTTCTTTTGCTTTTTTTTTCTGTAAGGCATCTCTGAGTATTACAAAGTTTTTGTACAACCAAAAAATAAGATTGCTTTTTTTTTTCCATGTTCTCCGAGTACCTCTGTACCTCACCAGTAAATAAGAGGATTGTAGGCTGGATGAGGAAGGAAGGGCTGACGGGGCAGGGGGCAGAAAGAAGACCACAGGTGATGGAAGCAGACCGCGATGCGTGCAAGAATCTGTAGTTTTCCTGTGAAACATTTCAGCCGCTTTTAGAACATCTTCAAGACAGTATCTGTCCAGATTGAAGGAAAAAAACAAAAGAAAAAAAAAAAGGAAAAAAAAACTTACCAGAAGTCCACTTTCATAAGCACAGTCAGACTGCAAGGATTCGGGTTCGCCCTCAACACTATAAATAGCTTAGGTATCGATATGCACCTACATAAGGGGGATAAAGGGACGGGGTGATTTTTTTGTTTGTTTGTTTTATTTGTTTTTTTTGTTGTTGTTTTGTTGTCCTAGTCGTATCCTTGCACGGTAAGAGATTGTCCTGGGAGGCCGAGCGTGCCCTCACTGCATGCGGTCGGGCTGCAGCTGCTGGGGCTGGTACTGCACGAAGGCGGCGGCGGGCGCCGCGGGGTTGCTGGCGGTGAGGGGCGGCTGCACCGTGCCCGTGTAGCCGTATCCCACGAAGCCGGCGGCGGGGGAGGCAGCGTAGGGGTACTGGTCGTAGGCAGCTGTGGTGTACTGGGAATAGGCTTGGCTGGCGGCGGTGTAGTCGATGTAGGGAGACGTGATGGACTGCACGGGGGTGGGGATCACCACGCTGGGCTGGATGATAGCTTGGGGGTAAACATAGTGAGGCGTGAGTCTGTGGAGGCAAAGGGAGAGAGTCAGTGAGGGGCTGGGCTTTCCCCCCGGCCGGCACATCCCCGCTTCCCCCCAGAATTCACGTGCATCAGCCGCGGAAACGGTGCTGCCCAGCGGTGCTGCCCTCGAGCGAGGGGTGCTCCCTGGGGTGGGGACGAAAAGCAAACACTCCTCGACCCCGAGGAGGGGAGTAGTGCAAGGTGAAGCAAGGGCTGCAACTAATACACACACCCTGCTCCTCATGGCCTCTGTCTCCCACTAGCCAGGCTGCTGGTCCCCAAAATAAGCTCCCTGGAAGGCCGTGACACAACACCCCTGACTCACAGCATCACCTCGGCCCCCACACGCCCTCTGCCTGCCCCTGCCAGCCTTTCTGCCTCCCATACTCTCCACATCCCACCGTCCAAACCTGGGTGGAGGGTCCTGAGGACGCACAGCCCCTGTGGGGCACCTCCTGGCACCAGGGACAACGTGTCACTCTCCGCTTGTCCCACCAGGAATCACCACTGTCCCTGGGCACAGCCCCGGGCCCTCCAGCTGGCCAGCTGTTATCAGTTACTACACTCTTACACCATGTTTCCACAACACTGGATGTTTAGGGAATGCTACAGGGTGTTTGTTGTAAAACACGAGACACGAACGCTGCTTTCTTCCCCCCAGCAACACTCCCCAGTGGCTGGCAGGGCAGTGACATGCCTGTGTCCATGAGCTGCCACATCTGCCCCCGGCATCTCCGCTGCACTTTCCACGAGGGTCCAAAAGTGCTGCCTCTCCCAGGTTTGCCCCTGCCCTGAGGTAGCTGGGCTGCTGAGAGGAACTTAACAATGTCACAGTCAATTAAAGTCCTTAGATGGAAAGATCCTGGAGGTGATTAATGCAGGAGTGCCCACTAATTCGCTAGAAACTGCTAATGAGGAGGAAAGGGGGGGAAAAAGGCATCAAAATGAAAGGGCTGTATGTTCCAAAGGGCCTGCATTCAAGTCAGGCCTCAAACAAGGGCAAAAACTGGGCAAACCTGAAGGTTTAGGTACATCCACACAAACTGCCGTGGGCCAGAAAAAAATAGGGAATTGCACATGGCCTGGAGAGTGCGGCGGGGTGACACATCTGGGGCTTGTTTAAGAAATAGGGTTATTAAACACCAGCAAATGGCACAGTACCAGTGGAAGATCAGAGCCACACACACCAAAAAGGGCACCCTGAGGAGAAGGTCCCTTTGGCCACTGCTTGCTGAACCACAAAAGGCCACAGAATGAAGCAAAGCCATCCCCTGAAAGCTTCTGCCACCCTGTCTCCAAACCCAACTCACTCTGGCAAATAAAAAAAACCCCAAGGCAAAACTCCGCAGAGAGATTATGCAGATTCAAATATTTTGGGGATTTTTGTGTGGATGTGTGTGACAGCACATTTTCAAACACAACCACTTTTAAAAGCCTCCCACGGGCTCTTCACAAGGCACAGGGCTGTACACTGTACACGGCTACCCTCGTTCCACCTGAGCATCCTAAATCTCAGCCACCACCTGCAGCGTGCTGGGGTCGACCTGGGGCTGGTCCCTCCTACCCAGCACTTACAGGGCTGTTCCCACTAGCTCTACAACCAGCTCTGGATGGTTTAATCTGCTCTTCAGGCACAAGAAAGGCTTCTCTCAAACAAGTGCTCATCTGAACTGAGTTTTCTCTCCTTTTCCCACTCCCATACGCAGTTTGGTTTTGCTTGAGACAATTTGCATGACAAGAGAATGACTGCTCTTCTCTCCCCACACAGCAACACTGCCTCTGAAATGAGGATCCTTCCATTCACCCAGGGCAGCAGGAAGGATGGATGATGGTGAGAAGAACCTCAACCTTTGATTCAGTGCAAGACCTTCTGAGGCCACGGACACCCCTGGACAGCAAGAGGGACCTCACAGCCCTTCAGTCCACAAACACACCATACCCAGCATCACCCTGTGGGTAACAAGAATGAGATGAGGCAGCAGAAATGCACTGAATCCCTTTTTGTTCAGCTCTCATTGAAACTGAGGCCAGCACAGCTGAATCAGAGCTGGAGCTTAGGCACCAGCTCAGCCCAAGGGCACTCCATGTCACACACTCACGCCAGGCAGCGGCAGCCGCCTCTGGGAGGAGCAGGGCTCAGACCCAGCCAGAGGTTCCTCACGCCTGTCACTGGGGGATTTGCTCTCATTTTGTTTTAAATAACACAGAGGTGCAATGCTGCTCTCTGGGCCTGCCAGAGCCTGGGGAGAGGTTCTGCAGAGGCACTTGGGCATGACATGAGCAGACTCTGTCCATGCTTATTGCTCTAGCCCCTGGTAGATTAGCAGCTCAGACAACATCCTGCATCCCAGACCGGGGATGGATGCTCTGGCTGCTCGTCACTGCTCCCTACATACCACACCCTGCCACCAGGCTCCCTGGCACTCCAGGGCCCAACAAAGTTAAAATCACTCCACAAATGCAACAGAAAATGCACAATCCACTAAAAACCACCCAGCAGCAGGAGCAGGGCAGAGACCTACACTTTTCCTGCCCACAAGCATTCCATCTGTGCTCACCAAATGACCAGGACAGTCTGAGAGACTCCTGGCAATCCAGCCTGAGCATCACCCAGTTTGAGCAGCTCCTCCATGTCCCTTGCTGCCACCCAGCTGCCCTCCAGAGCTGGCACAGCCCATGTGGGGGACGTGGTGCCATCAGGGCAAGTGGACATTCCCAGCTCATCCCAAGAAACTCCGCATTGTTGGCTTTGCTTTCATGCACGGAGCTCCTCCTTCGCAGCTCCACTGTGGCCTTGGAGACAGCAAATCTGCAACATCCTGCACTACATTTTTCCTTCAGCAAGGAAAAATTCCAGCTCTTCAGTGCTACTTGGAATAAAAAGCACCATTAGCTTGGAAGACAGAAAGTACTCCTGTACCCTGCTTCCAGAAACCCATCCCACCAGCCCAGTGCATACACAAGCACACATCACACACCATAGTTGGTATGCACTAAAAAAATCACACTCAGCAACTCCAGGATCTGCTTCTAAAGGGAATGTAAATGTAAAAGGGAAGGTTCTTTTGGTCTGTAGGATTTCAATAATTCAGCTAGAAATTTCAATAAAGATATTATGCAGTTTGTTCTTCTGAATTAAGTGGACAGACGGCAACTCATCAATCAAAACAAAACACACAACCCAAAGCAAGGTCACTCTGATGACTTGCAGCTACAAACAAAACAAACCAGTGCAGTAGGATGAAGTTCTCTGCTGGGTACGTTTAGCATCCACAGAAAATCTTAAAATATTTCCCTCTCTTCCATTATTTCTGAAGATGATCTTTCAGGAGATAAATTTTAAAAAAGCAAGCTGTTCTGGAGTTCTCTTTCTAGAAAACAGCAAACTCTAATCTGAATTTCTACAGGATGAGTCACATCTGTGTTTTAAGATGCCTTTCCCTTCCTCCCTCCCTGCAGTTTTCCTCCATCCCCCACGATGGGCCCTGCCAGCCAGAAGAGAACTTCATCAAAAACACACACGGTGTGATTATAAAACATCAACCAAGTGATCAGCCGTGGCCACCGCACACCAAAGTCATCCTGTGAACAGCAGATGGACGGGATGCTGCTGGCACGACAAGGAATCACGGGCAAAGGCCACCCAACACAACGAGCATGGTCAAACCTAAGCCTAGAGGCGGCGGTGGCACAGGAGGGACAGCAGGAGGGACAGCAGGAGGGACAGCAGGGACTCGGCAGGGCCGTGGTGGTGCCAGCCCGTGCTCCTGACCACGTGGCACCACGCCCCGGCAGCCAGAATTGAAACAGAACATAAGAGATGGTTACAGAGCCACTGGCAGAGGGGACACAGGCCTGTCCTGCTTTGGCTGGGGGACAGAACAAAAGGGGCCCCGTTTTGGTGCAGGCCTGGGTGGAGATGTTCAAACACATCAGGGGAAGCGAGCAGGGACAGCACCCGTGCCTTCAGGCAGATGAAAAAGTCCCTTTCAAAACCTGCCATCACCCGGGTCTCCCCACCACAGCAGCAGGGCAGGGCTGGCTGGGGGGCAGCCAGGAAGAAGGGACAAGTCAGGTTGGAAATGTGTCCCACACCTCTCCCCAAACACTGAGGAAGAGGAACGAGCTCTCATCAGCAGCTCTCGCCCGCAATGCTCATCTCAGAGACACTTCAGATGTTTGACTATTTTGTATCAGATTTACACCTAAAATGTGCTTTAGCTGCACTTTCTCAGCTCTCTGCCATCCTGCAAGACTTCCTACACATGAGCCATGAGCTGCTCCTGCGAGCTGCATGAGTTTGGGAGAGCAACAAGGTGGGAGTTCCTGACCCCCTCGATCTCTGCCTGCCCTGCTGGGAGCTGGTTTTGTCAGTTCTGAAGAGGTGGAGACAGCTGCACCCCTCTGTCAGGAGGGACACGGCATCACACAAACATTTGGGAGACAAGGAGGGGCACAGGGCTCTTGGCAGCCTCACCGAGATCAGCACACAAATGCCACCACCACGACCAGCCTTTTATTCCTTGAAGAATAAAAGAAACAGAGCCCTTTGTGTCTGCCAGTGAAGGCACAAATTCTGGCATTTGACCCCAGGAATTTGGCCTCCATTTCCACTAGAGCTGACCCATTAGCTGCCACAGGGACACCCACACTGCCACAGCACGTGACGGCAGGCGGTGCTGGGGGTGCTGCAGAACCAGCTGAGCACAGCCCCGGTGATGTGACACCTCCAACCACTGCCCGCACGGCAGATCCAAAGGCGTATTTCCAAGTTGGCCCCTGGGTTTAGAGCTGCTCTGGGAAGCACGGCCCACACTCGCGCCGGCAGTGCCACGGCACCGCCGCAGAGCTGCAGGTGCAGGCACACGTCCTGGTGTGGCTCACACTGCGAGGAATCGTTCCTGAGGGACACTCCCAAGCCAGCAAGCACTCACCTCGAGGAGACACTCTTAGCAAACGTGTGCGGAGTACAGGCAGGGCTGGCCACAGGTATCATACGGGCCCCAGCCACGAGGACAGGCTGTAGAAATGTGAGAAATTCAGGTGCTGTTCTCAATCCAGGCATGAGGAGGCGGCTGGAGTAAGGCCAGGGGGTCCCTGCCTGCCAGCAAGGACTCTCCCTCCAGGAGGGGATCACAGTTTATCCACCAACACTTTGGTGCAGATCTTGGTTGTGCCCCAGCCACTCCATAATCCCTCACCATTCACTGGCAGGGCTGGGCTTCAACCACGACGTGCCAAACCTCCAACTCCTGAAATGTCCCTACTAAAGCTGATTTAAACATGCACTGAAATGTCAACAGCTCCTGCCTCATCAGCCAGCTATCCCAGCCAGCTCAAAGTCACACAAGGATGAACTCTGCAGCTCCATGGGATTTATCCTCACCTGCTGCAATATGACACAAACACAAAATAGCAAAGCAATCAACACAATTTCTGCTCCTCTTGTAATTAATTTGCCTGTCTGTCTTCTCATCCTCCTCTGTCCCTCTGAGATTTACACAGCAGCCTGTGCAAACAGGTATAGGACCGAGTTTCCTGCTTCCCTGCTGGGAGCAGATGTCAGCACACCAGTGGCAATCCCCAAGGCATGATGTGCCACAACGCTGTCCCAGACTGCAGTCAGTGGGGGAAAAACCAGAAAGAAATAAAAAAGAGACAGCAGACCAAAGGTGGGAGTACATCTCACAAAGATCTAATCCTTTTTCTCAGCTCAACCAAGAGTTTGAGATCAACATGCTGCGCTCCACCAGGAGTTACAGCCAGGCTCAACGGCTTTATCCTCTGCATCTTGCTTCCCCCACACCCAAAGGAAGAAGGAAAAAAAAAAAACCATGATCCCAAACAAAGGCATGCTGGGCCAGACCAAAAATAGTTTTGGAGAAGCAGGCTGAAAAACACTCAGGTAGCAGGAGATAACATCTGCCTGAAACAAGAGCCATCTGGCACCAAGGAAAAAGCCACATGGAAGTTTATCCGCAACTAGTCAGCTCTCCAGAGAAGGAAAAACCCCTCCCCTTTCCAGTTATCAGCACTGCCAAACCAGAAATTAACTGACAGAAGAAACAGGGACTGCTTCACACCAGTGCACGACAGGAACCTGAGCCCTTCAACATCAGTGTGAGGAACCTGGTAGGATGGTAGGGAAAACCAGGGTCTCCAACAGATTAACCCAGGAAGCCCCAGAATTCTGCCTTTGACTGAACTCTGTAATTTTCTTCTGCAATTTAGAGAAAATCAATGGCAGAAACATCTCTGAAGTCTTCAGAAGTACCTGACAAGCTTTGGAATCATACATCTTACAGTGATTACTTTGAACTGGTTCCATTTTTAACAGACTTTCTTTCTTTACACGTGATGCTTTCCACTGACCCTTAATTAAAACCATCCCCTCATTTGATTTATCAAAAACCCCTTTCTTAGAGAGATGAAGTATTTTGAAGTAGAATGCTTCAGCTATGGAAGAAGCACTGAAATAGCTCTTTTTGATAAAAGAAGGCCCACAGTGATAAAACAAATAATTAAGTAATTTCTCAGTCAAGAAAGAAATTCCATTTTAAGAGTTTGTGACCTCTGCTACCAGTTGTGTCTTTGTTGTAGTAGAACATTTAAGACATCTCAATCCAATCCCTCCACACCTTCCTGCAAGCTGGAATCATGGGGCATGCCTGGATCCAGCGTGGCTTTCCCAGCCTCTGCTGCTTTGGCCAGAGCAGCTCAACTCTGACACAGGAGAGCCAAAATCCTCAAAGCTGGTGACAGGGAAATTGCAGGGGACAGCACGACCCTGTTTACAGCGCTTGGAGACTGAGAAACAGGAGACTGCATTTTAATTTCGAGGTCCACGACTTTTCATCTTTTGTGATCATGGAGTATATTTAGCTCTGGTATGTAGCTTGCTCCCATCCGTGGGGAACAAGTTCTTCATAAAAGTCATATTTAGAAGTGACCCGGTGTCCTTGCTACCAAATTATCAGCACAACAACTGTCTGGTTCCCCGGCTGGTGCCCTCAGTGCTGGGGCAGGATGCCCAGGGCTGCATTCATCATTCGAATTACTGGGCATGTGCTTAATACTACAAGTTGGGGCCCATATGCCAGCAGCTGCTCAAAGGAAACATGAGATCAAGCACAAGCTGGGCTGCTCTGGAAATTCAGACGTGTGCATCAATCTGCCACACTGGGACTCCGTGGCACCAGCCACAGCAGCACAGGAGAATTTTGGATCTGCCACTCCCCAGCTCCCGCACCAAGGGGAAAGGACTCAGGTCTCTGCTGCTGAGGAGGCTGCTCTTGTGCTGGGGAGGATTAAGAGAAAATCCACTGGAGGCAATGGAGTCATGTGGAGAAGATGGCACAACTCAAGCCCTGTGCTGTAAAGACAAAGCTAGAGCCAGCTTGGCCTGTCTCCATCACACACAAGCCTGTGCCCCAGCTGCCCAGGGATGGCTCAGATCCTTCACCCAGAGCCTGTCCCTTGCAACAGGTCTGAGCTTGGCACATCATTCACGGGGCCAAGTGTGAGGTCACAGTATCAGACCATGCTTCTGTATTGTTTTGCAGGCAGCACATGAGCAAATTGTGCCCCAAACCCAAAACAAATGGCACACCAAACCCTTGGGTCTCACACAAGCATTTGCCATCTTGAAATAGATATTCAAGAAAATTCTCAAAGCTGTCTGATCTGCTTTTAAATACATGTCTGTGCTTAAAACCTACAAAATAAAGAAGGGATTTCTTTTCAACTGGCAAGCATTTGGTCTGAACAGCAGTCACCATGCATGAGAACCAGCAGCTGAAGCCGTTTGGAAAATGGATTTGGCCATTTCTTAGGAAATGCCCCCTCTCCCCTCCAAGCTTTCATGTTCCTGGCACAGGATAACACCAGGTGCCGGGTGCTCCATCCCCATGAGCCTGCTGGAGTGGGATGGGATCCTGCAGCCTCCAGCTCCGGGAAAGTGGGCAGTGGGAAGCTGGAGCAGGGGGATGCCAGCTGACAGAGGCCGGGCACAGCACGGCCAGCATGCGCCCTTTCATAAGCATAACCACAGAAAAGATGAAAGTTTGTTGCCTTTTATTTTTAACCCAATAGAGAAATTGTAAGGATAAACAGCTGCGAGGGAGCCTGGGCTGACACAAAGAGGGACTTTCTTCACTTCCTAATTGCAGCAGCATCAACGCATGAAATTTTAAACTCAAAGAGATTTAACTCTTTCTGACGTTGCCGGAGACCAAATGTGGGCCAGAGGGAGGGGGCCACCAACACAAGTAACTACACACGGGAGGGGTCTCTGGAGCAATGACATCCAACGTGCAGCTAGGGAAAGAGCTGGATGCTGCCACAAGAGACAGCTTTATGTTTGCAAGAGCTCCATCACTTACTCAGTCACTGGTAGATCTCCCACACAGATAGCTCCTTCGCTGAGGCACAGCCACAGGAATGCAGCTGCCATATGCTGCCCGTGGCCAGAGCAGCGAGCGCAGAGGAGAACCAGGGAATCCCCGTTCCCTGCACAGACTCAAACCTGCCTCCAGCTCCAGAGCCCCAGAGGAAAGGACCGAGAGGTGGGACCAAGTAGCTGTGCCACATCACCTGATCGCTAAGCGTGGTAACTGCAGGGACACACTGGCACTGCCAGGTGCCTCCGAGCAAAGCAGTCTGCGAGCTCCAGGCTGAGCCCCAGGCCGAGCGCTGCTTCCCTAAACTCAGCAGCCGGATCTCCAAGTCACCCTGATACAGACACATCCTTTGCCTTGCATTACTGTTAAGATCTCTGGTTACAATGCTAGAAACTTCTTTTCCAAACAGGATTTACTACTGACTCCGTGCTGTCTGCTGTGCAAGTGCCTCCCCTGCCAGGACAGCAGGAGGAAGGAGAGAGGCTCCTCATGGTTTCTCTTTCTGTTCCGCATAGCCCTGGCAATATTTACAGCTGCATTTGGGTGTCTGGGGCTTGGAGGGGGGGAAGCCTTCAGTTTATAAATAATCCTCACTGGTGTTTGGGTAATTTTCATAGTTTCCATTCATTTCAGGTTTCACCAAAACCTGCCTTTTGTGGTTTGATAGCTGGGACATGACTGGCTGCTTGCTCCTCGTTAACTGCCCAGGAGTTAACGGTTGTTCATTCATTCCTGCCCTGCCAAGCCCAGCACACTCACCAAGCCCCGCCGTGCCCCGTAACAATCGTCTTTTGGAAACCACAGTGCCAACCCCTGGGCACAAACACTTTGCAGAGACAGGAACTGCAGGAGGAAGAGCCAGGCAACCTCTCACACCAGGGGCAAAGCAGCCGAGCCACTGAGCTTCCTTTGGGAAAGGTCAGGATCGACTCTGCACGGCGCAGAGCAAACAGACAACAGCCATTCAGTGACAGACCCTGACAAACTCCTCACCTTCCTCGTATCCCACAGAGGGCCAAGGAAATTGTGGGTTCAAGGGACTGCAAGAGTGGAGCCTGGCAGGCTCTTAATTTTGTTGGTCTACTGAGGAGACAAAGAAGGAACTGGCAGCCAAGCTCTGCTGCTCGAGTGAGCACCTGAGGCTTTGCCCAGAAGCCACAGAGCAGCCCCAGTCGTGGTGCTCAGGTAAAACCATTCTGCCAAACCCACATTTCCAGCGATTCTGCTGCAGCCAATAACTGAATTCAATGAAATTCTTGTTTACTGATGCTTGCAAATAATGATATATAATCCCTTGCCTCCAGCCCTCCATTCTCCTGGTTCCTGTCTCTTGGCAACTGATAAATAATTTATAGTGTTCTCCGCTGTATGTGCTAACTGCAGCTCTGCTGGTTTAATGATGAAACCAATGCCTAAGAACTGCAACAGGAACTGTCTAGATCACAAGGAACATGTAATCAGTTGATCCCACACTCCTCTGGATGTGAAACCAAAAGCAAACTGTTGGGAAAAAAAAAATTGTTTTCCAGAGCTGCGGCGGTGGGGTAGGAAGGGCACCCAGAGAACTGCAGATAATCTGCAAGGTGCTCCTGCCAACATGAGGAGTTTAACGGGCTTCACCATTTTGCTCTTCTCTGTTCCCATGCACGGCAGGACTTGCCAGAGGCTGCTTTTATTGGCAACTTCTCTCCTGCACTCCCATGCAAAAATCCCAGGGTTCGCATCTCAAAGGTGCTGCTGCTGGTTTGGGGGCTGTGAGAGCTCCTGCAGCTCCCATGCAAGGAGAGCTATTAAAAAGCAGCATCTTGTCTATGCAGACTAATGTGGCTCTTGCCCCAAAAAAGAGGAGACTCTTCATTTCATGGCAGATGTTCTTCAAGGCTTTCCAGCAGAGCCGTAACCGCTTGCGAGAAGCGGCGTGTTTGAACCATACACAGCACACGTACACTGGGCGTGCATTATTGTGGCAACACAGCCTCTTACACCCATAAACTCACCGGCATGAGATTATCCAGGCAGTTGGCAACTGCAGCCATAAGGGCAGCGGAATGAAAATTTTATTGTTAGCAGACTTTTTTTCTTAAAAAAAAAAAAAGAAAAAAAAAAAGAAACAAAACACTCCCAAAAAAATGAGCGGAGAGCAGGGAAGGGATGAAGTATTGCTGTTGACAAAGGCCAAAATCCCATCTATTTATGTTAGAGTGACACAAAAACCACAACAGGGCAGTGCTCAAAAGCTTTAAAAAATGCACCTACTTTTTAATGCTCTTAGAAAATAATAATAAAAAAGCTTATCAATATTCACTTTCTGAAATGGTGTAAAAAAAGAGCTGCATCAATCATTAAACAGTTAAATGAAGGCAGTATGACAGTCACTATTGTTCTCGTGAAGCACACTTGTCTTTTGCCGAGCAGCTGCCAGATCCTATTAGATGTATAAAAAGAGGACTTTTCTAACCGAGTAGGGATGGTATAAGCTATTGAAAACAGCAGACAAAAGCCCACTTTTGCAGACTATTCAAGCCTTGTATAACATCTGTCCAAAATCAATTTTTGACCTAATGTTACTTTCATTAAGTAACAGACTTTGTTTCCAATGCAATTTGTTTTCTAGGATAAAACTGTATCCTAAGCATTATTATGTGGGAAATGGCACAGAGGAAGCAGAGGATCTTATTTGAGAAACATGAGAACAGAATTTGCTTAATTGTTTTGACACCTTAAGTACTATAATAGAGAAACTATTTTCCATTTATTTGAATTCCTGTGAATTCTTGAAGTTGGCAAAGCAGCGAGCAATGCACTGGGTTTATTATGACTAAGATTTACTGAGGATAAAGAAGGATCTTTGGGAATTACATTAAAGCTGACAAATGCACAAAACTTCTGAAATCTCCACCAGATATAAAGTACTCTGAACATTAACAACAGCTGTTGAAACTGTCCACTCTTGACGGTGAAGGCTTTTCTCACACATTTTAAATAATGAGGAAGTTGATTCGTGAATTTGATTTCAAACAGACTGTTAGGAAACATTTCCACTTACCCAAAGGGTCTCTGAATGAAGGCTGGATGTAGCTGCTGCACACCTATGGTAAAACCTAAAAAAAAGGTTCAGAAAAAAAAGAAATATTAATGAATGGTATCCATTGTACCATTCAACTCATAATACACGGGCAGAATTACACCACACGTCTTTGCATTTGATCTGCAACGCATGTGAGCAAATTCAGAGCCCCATTTAGAAACAAGTTAAATTTAACATGCGTATGCGATATGCACGAGGAGCAGATGGGAATTCATGATGAAAGCCCAGTGTGAATGTGCTGTTATCGAACAGACAATGGGGTATAAAGCCTTATTTTACACACTGGGTACTGTGGCCATTAAACCAAAGGGAGAAACGATGAAGTGGATCTTACTGTTAATTCTCACGTAACAAAGAGGGCAATGGGCAAATGGATCAGCTGTGGAAGGAAACAGCTTTAATTCAGTTATATGGACTTTGGTGAGTAACATTAGTGCAGCAGGGCTGAGTAAGAAGATACAGCACAGAGGTAACTGGACTATGCAGCGTCCTCAGCCAACAATCAGAACTATGGGGGACAGATAAACGTGCATCGTCAGATCAGATGATTCCAGCCCGAGGAACTTGTTTCCTCGTCTTACAAGTTATTCTAATAGAGAGAGATGGGATCTCCTGGATGCCTCACCAGTTTGAATACTCCTTGGTTTTGCTCCCAAATACGCCAGGTTCACATTTGCTTTCCTGCCGTCAATGATGGGGTTTGGGTCTTTGCAAGCTCTTTCAGCAGCAGCTCTGTCTGCCATGGTCACCTGGAATCGAGCACAGCCTTGTTTGTAGCAACAGTGCTTTGTAAACACTCCAGCAACAGGCACTAAGTGGAGTTTATTTATTGTTCTATTTTGAATCGGGAGCTGAACTCCCTGCGTGCAGCCTCGCTTGCACGGCGAGATGGGAAGGGCTGCTGGGACGCGATGGCAAACCCCCCGCGCCCGCTTTCCCCGCTGGGCCGGTGCCAGCTGTTTTCCCCTGCCCTTCCACCTCCTCCCCGTGCCTTTTTTAAGAAGCTGGTGGAGCCCTTCCCGACACCGAGGAGTTGAGGGCAGCTGCGGGCGGGACGCGGGGACCGCGCTGAGCCCCGCACGGACTTCGTGAGGGCGGAGGAGGTGCTGAAACGAACGGCGCGGCCTCGGCCAACACGGGGGGCTCCTCCCGGGCCCCCAGCGCAGCCTTCGTCCTGACCGAGCCCCTGGTTCCCGCAGCGGGCACAACCTCCCCGGCCCCGGCAGCGACGGGACGGG